>VMKM01001732.1:0-115878 GCA_008360985.2 Macquaria ambigua | reverse complement strand
CTCTCTCTCTCTCTCTCTCTGTCTCTCTGTCTCTCTCTGTCTCTGTCTCTCTGTCTCTCTCTGTCTCTCTCTCTCTCTGTCTCTGTCTCTCTGTCTCTCTCTGTCTCTGTCTCTCTGTCTCTCTCTTTCTCTCTGTCTCTCTCTCAGCAGTAGAAGGAGCGATCTCTAATCTGACTGTAGATGATCTTGCCACCAAAGCTGCAGCTGCTGCTTATAACAGGTAATATTTCTCTCTCTGTCTCCTCCCTTCATCCTCTCTCAAAGCTGTCGACCCATTGTTGAATACTGCAAAAATAATGTCAATAGGTGTGTTTTAGGTAAAGGATTTTAAAAAACCCAACAAAACTGAATGACTCACTCCTGAATTAATTCCAAAATGTGCCTTAAAATTTTTATATCGGCAAAATTAGTTTCTGCTCATTTTGATTTGATAATGTGGAATAAATAACACAGATCTAAGTGTAAAGCAAAGTCTGCAGTCTTTACCAGTACGCACTTTAACTCTGTGTGTGTGTGTGTGTGTGTGTTTAGCGCGAGGATCGAGCACAGCCTGAAGCTTCAGTCGTCCTACCAGCACCGCCTGATGCCTGATGGGAGACCGGAAATCACCACCTGTCACTCCCGCACAGCCATTACTGTGGATTACATCCTGTACACACCCGGTACTGACACACACACACACACACACACACACACACACACACACACACACACACACTGAAATCACTCTCTCAATGCCTTTCCTTACTAGGGCGTTATCATTATTGATACCGGTGTCTATACCAAAATGATGCTTTTTTTTTGATAGCTTAGTTCTTCTACAAACCTTTTGTTTCCAATTGAAGAAAATAATGAATTTATTTAATTAATAAAAATTAAATGCATCCATGATTAAAGGTGTTTTAACACTTTAACAGAAGAAAATAAAATACAAACTCTTGATTAAAATCCGGAAATATCTGATCAAAACTCAGTAAACACTCAGTAAACTTCTTTTCCCTCTCATTCCCTTTGTTCCCTCTTTCTTCTTCTATCTTGTCACACTGTCATCTCTCTTTCTCCTCTGGAAGAATCCATCACACCTCCTTCACTTCCTGGTGGGCGGGGCCTCCAGCTGCTGGGCAGGCTGTCATTGGTCGGCCAGTCGGAGCTGGAGGAAGTCAACGGGCTGCCCAATCACTGTCACTCGTCCGATCACCTCCCTCTTCTCGCTCACTTCCGCTTCCGGCGCTGACCCGGGGCTCGCTGGACAACCAATCAGAACGGCTCTCAACTGCTAACGGTGCAGCTCAGGGAAGACGGGAGCGTTTAGGATGTCGATTGAACACACGAAATAATCACGGTTCAGTTCAAGACGGCTCAGAAAGATTAAAGTCAGTTTTCCACCAAACGGCTGCGAAGCACAGGTACTCGTGTTGTGGTTTCTCTGCAGGGAACAAACCGTCTGTTAGAGTATTTTTCCTTAAACTCCGCTGGCTGGTGAAATTGTGACGTCAAAGGAGAAACCTGATCCACTTAAACACTCTGTAATATCCTAAATGCACTTAGATAATCTAATGTGTGGGTGCAAGGTGATGTGACTTCTAAAAACAGATGTTGCACTGATGGCTGAAATGTTGCATTTCAGCATTTGAGCTTGAGTTTGTTGAAATTTTTAGAACAATTGTTTTATTTTAATTTTATTTTTCTAATGTACAGAGTTTACATAATTATAGTTTGGTGTCTAATTTTCGGATCATCTTCAGGGCAGAAGGATGACGTTTCACATGCAAAGCTCCTGTTTGTTGTCAAGTTTTATGTTGGAAACCAAAAGAACCGTCAAATGATTTAGTTCTTTATATCGTTGTGATATCATTGTGTTTGAGCTTCACTGTGCAGAGTTTGACACCAGACGGATGTTTCCACGTTCATCCGCTGAAAGAGGAAAGTTTCTATGAGCTCATTGAAAATCAGATTTTAAGGGGCGGGGCTACAAGCAGGATTTCTGACATCACAAATAGTTTGGAAGCAAATTCTGGTTCAATATTCAACTTGTCAAAGTGTGATGTGGAACCCTGAAGCCTCCAGCACACACACTGAGAACGGACCTTACAGCGAAGCAGGAAACAGCTGTCGTCCAGCAGGAAAACTTACATTTATAGATCCTGGATTCTTAATGAAAGAGAAAGAGTAGATGTCATTTTAAAGATTTTAACAACATAATTGAACTTTTTTTTATGAAAAGAACATATCAGATACAAATTATCATTCAACGTAGAGCAATTTCTATACATGTTAAAACATGTCTGTATGGGACCTTTAAGAAAAACTGATTTTATAAACATGGTCCATATGTGCAAACATCAGTCATACTTCACAACACCAACATTAAATCCTTTCCTCCACTTGAGCATCAAACAGTTTGTTTTTCAAGATGTGACTCTATGAAGGGAGAGATTTCAGATCTATTTTTGAAGTCGTGAATGTCATCACTTGAAGTTAAAGTGCTGCTGATGAGGAAAACTACTTGATTACTTTGTTGGCCTGATCGATGGGCCGTTATTTATATACTGTTATTATTTTACAAGCACAGTTAAGACATTTAGCTCATCAGAATAACCCTGAATGATCAACAGACCGTACAGTATACTGAAGAACGATGTGGCTTTACAAGAAAGAAATCAACATTTTTAGGGTAAAATACGGAAGCCGAGAACGGCCGTGTTTGTGTTATTTTATTTAATGTCGTTATCTCGAGATCACGAGTTGTTTATTTTATTATCAACTCGTTGTCACAAGAAAACAAAAGGTTGTTTCCTCTTAATAGCCTGCTTATAATGTTTATCAGAGCTCCGGAGTGCCATACCTACCCATTATTGATCCCTGCATCAGACTGTACTTCAGTCAAGGTCGAACACAGGCAGAAACTGCATTGTGTCTTTCTGTTGATAACATTCAGATCAGTCTTTATCATTTAAGTAGAAGACTACGAGATAAATTAACGAGCTTTGTTATCTCGAGATAACGGCATTAAAAAAATAATTGCAAGCACGGCCGTTCTCAGCTTCCGTAGTAAATAGTGCCAAATATGTCGCCATGAAGTTTTTGGTTATGAGTGTTTAACTTAGTTTTTTAAACCTTCAGATGAGAGATAAATGCATGAAATAACCGTTGAAGAAAAAGTAATTTGCTTTGTAATTAAATTCCTCTTTGAATAATGGAGTCCATACATGTTTCTTACACCAGGTTCAGAGTTGCCCCTGTATCGTCGCCTTGGAAATGTTTTCTATTATCCGCTGTGCCAATATAATTTCAGACATGATCAACTAATAACAAGGAATGGATGTATTTTTCTAACATTATGGAAAGAGACTGTAAATAAAGGACTTGTGTTTTTACATGTGGCTGCAGTCGGTTTAATGTCGTCTTCAGTGTCGATGCCATTAAAGGAACCGAGCGACTCTGTAGGAGTCTGGTTTGTTTGTCAGCAGGACACACGGGAAGGCTTTGGCTCCGGGATCTTCACTGAGTCTCCGGCTCCTGCGTGCGTCTACTGTAGAATATAGTTATCAGACTATTTTCATGTTTGTTTCTAAAGAACGGGGGCTGTTTTTCTTGCTCGTGTATTAAAATGGGAGTTGGCTCGTTTCCCCTGGTCGTTTGTCATCGGAGAAATAGCTGTTTTGTTCCCAGTCATTGTTCTACAGGGAGTCAGCTGTTTGTGCTCTTCAGTCTGAGGGGATGGAGTTGTTTTTCTCATATTCATGCACAATGGGACGCTGCTCGTTTTTATGTTAAATGGAAGTAGTTGTGTTTTCTGTTGTTTTCTAATGGGACATGCAGGATTTTCCGTGTGTGTGTGTGTGTGCGCGCGCGCGCATGAAGGTGACAGATGGTTGCACCGTTTACCTCGGCTCCCCTCAGAAACACTGTGTACTCAGGTCTCAGACCTCTTGGTATTCTGCGCATCATTCTGCACTGCAGCAAGACACTCAGCTGGATCTCAACAGGCTTTCCCCTTCCACAGGGGCCAGATTTCAATACTTTACAGATATATATATATATATATATATATATATATACAAAGTTATATATATATATATATATATATATATATATATATATATATATATATATATATATATATAGAGAGAGAGAGAGAGAGAATATAACATTAACTGGGGACTTAGCGTCATGTTTTCCAGCACTCTGTGTAAAATTGAGCCTAATAAATTTAAAGCAAACATTAAAAATGAAGCAGACAATAGGGAGCAAAAGATAGAAGGAACTAAAAAACAAACCACCTGAGCCACTTCCCCTCCCTAATCCTGAAAGAGACGAGATACTAATATTAATAATAAAATAATTTGTAAAGTACAAACAGCAGTAGACCCTCAAACACAGTGGCTGAAAGACACTTAAAATGATTTGTATCTTAGCAACACTACAAATGTCAGCCAACAAAAATCCCAGATTTCATAGAAAATAACATTTTTGAGTTTGAAAAATATATTTTTTTTAACTCAAGGTCCACTTACTGGCTTTTTTTCCGGTGCTCTTAGCTGCATCTCTTAGTCTTCCTCAGCAGATGGAGATCAGTTGTCATGTAAAGTGTGGCAGTACTTCTAGTTACTATAGTCAGTGTCTAAGTAAATATGCTAAATATGTTAATTTTGAGCTTTTCCAAACTGGTATTAACTTGTGTGCTGTTACTGTAAGGTGTTTCTATTATTTTGTCCACCTCCTGTATATCAGGGAGTGTAGACAGATGCTGCTTTATTGCTGTCACTGCTTTCACATCGCCAGATAGTTGATACCTGATGTCTGTAAATCCCTGTGAGTCTCCTCCCGTGGTTTTTATTTTACTGCAGAAAATCCTCAGAGGTTTGTGCTCGTCAGATTTCTTGGCTGCATCCCAACAAACTCCGCTTGCGTCCGGTGGCAGCAGCCTCAGAGGAAACCACAGGGAAATAAATCTTTGTGGTTGTTTAGTTTATGAGCACTAGATGGCAGCAGTGGGCTTTGTGTCAACCAGCGATGGAGCAGTGAGGGAGCCGATAGGGTGGTGAGATAAAGACTGAACATGATGAATGGTGGAGGAGTGGATCGAGACGTTTCTGTGGATGTTATTTGGTGCTGTGAGTTCTTGTCTCCATTAAGTGTTTGATTCTTAAAACCAGTAAGTGTGGCTTTGTTTCTTCTCAGCTCACCTGGATGATGTTGCTGGTTTCTGCAGGGTTCATACAGCTTTTTAAGAGTAAAATTCAAGCACTTTCAAGGTACCTAAACCAACAATTTTCCAGACTCTCGAAGCCTTAATCATCACATACTAACTAAATTGTGACTAAATAGTTTCTATAAATTCCAGGAGACAACAAACAAATATGTCGACGGGATCGTTTCATTTCATAACAAATCCACAATGTTAGATGTTGCACGTTATCAGGAAATACCGTGCATTCATTATGTACTCGAGGTAATTGTGTTTTCGCTCTCAGTAACTCAGAGAGAGAGAGATGATTGTGGTGAGGAGAACGTTTGCTGAGGAGACAGTGCACATTAATCAATTTTGACATTTTTTAAATATCAATGCACTGGAGTTAGCTCATCAGCTAATTAGCACCATTATCTGCCAGATCACACTGTCTTGTGCAGTGTTACTGTAACACTGTGTTGTCTTCTTCTGTCCACAAACAGCACCAGCATCATTCTTTTAGAAGGTGGATGTCAGCTGTGGTGTAAACCTCGACATTACCAGTGTGTAGCTATCACAACACTAAGGAGCTAAATTTAGCCATAAACAGTAAATTAACACCCCCAAAAAATCTTGTTTATTCTGACCTCCGGAGGTTTAACCTCTCAGCTCCCTGCAGTGATGTACAGGTGTACTCCAGGACCCTGTGACATCACTGTTGGTTGTGGTTACAGGTGCAACAGAGTGCACTTCTTTTCTGGTTTTGAAACCAAGGTGTTTTAGCTTTTGTTCCTCAAATGCTTGTTGATCGTAGCGTCTCCCTCCGTTGTTGAATATGTGAGCAGATAAAACTCCAGTGGTCTTTTTTGTCCGACGTCACCCCACAGCCCTATCAGATGGGCCTAAGTACCCCTTTACCCCTTTGATAGAAGGGATGGCTTTATGGTGTTGTTGAATGGTATTTGTTAGTAGTTTACGCGCAGTCTGCATTTGTACTGCTGCCATTTTGTTGTCTTTTTTCCAACTAGTCTTTCTGCAGTCTGAATCAACACACAGCTGACTCAGGCTGGTGGAAACTGAGGCAGGTCTTGTGCAGTCAGACGACCATAGTAAGTTATTATGACGATAACTATAAAGATCAGCACACAGTTATCTTACTTGTGTGTTGATTTTTCCTCCTAAACACAAATATGTGGATATATATATTAGCATTATAACATTTTTTCAAATTAGCTGAGCTTCACTATTTCCCACGTACACCCTGCTAACTGCAGAAGTACCCCTGGTTGGGAATCTCTGGTCTAAAACACAGCATGAGGTGGAGAATGAGTTTTTGTGTTCAACCCCCCTGTAGATACGATTTGATAGAAATTATAATTGTGGCCACTTGAAGTTACAAATCAAAATGTAAAAACAAACAGGAGACTGAATTATCTTTCTGTCATGAAAAGCTCTGGTGGCGTCCTCACCTTGACAGCTCAGTCAGCAGCTTGATCGTCACAATGGAGAGGGAGGTGGGAATCATCTCTGCACACACACACACACACACACACACACTTAGGTGATCCCTAAGCTGCTGCATAGATGAGAAATGAAGGATTATTTCTATAAATCTGCTGCCTCCATGTGCTTGTCTAAAACACACACACACACACACACACACACACACACACATCTGCAGCGGCACGTAAGCAGATTATTTTCTCAGAAGCCAGGCTGTGTGTTGTGTGAGCGTCTACAGGACGGTCATCTAAAGAGGAATAACATTATTCAAATCATAGTTTTCACTGCAGCTTCCTCGTCGTCTTCTTGAAGGTCATGGTGTTTTAGGTGCGTTTGCAGAGAGTGGTGGGTAGCTGCAGTCATCAGATAAATGTAGCGACATACAAAAATAGATGAAACTACTCTTCAAACCATCCAATCAATCAATCCATCAATCACACGTCTCTCTCATAAGTAAAAAAACACGCAGTTAAAAACATAGATCATTTATTGAAAGAACACATGCTGCTACAGTTGTTGATAAAAACAGCTGCTGTCAGATCACTGATGAACAGTAGGAAAGTTACAATAATAATATTGACTCGGGGGGGGGGGGGTCACGTCATCTATTGATCTCCACAGGAATACAAAACCACACCACGTCCTCACACAGGGAACCTGGACGGACTCAACAGCGCTCTTTAAAAATAATAATAAGTGTGTGTGTGTGTGCAGACCAGCTCTTCAGGGCTCTGGTGTTTCCACACGTTAAAACCGTCACTCAGAGTTCCTCAGTCCCGTCCAATGAGCTCTGTTTGATCGGTTAAACCGCTGGCTGAATACTGTAATAGTGGTTTGGGGTTCAGACACACACATCACACTGAACTTTTGCTCGTCTTTTGCCACGTCAGACTCTGACTGACTGTCCCTTTGTTCTTCGCAGCACAGAGCAGATCTGTCTGCTTTTAAACGTTTGTTACATGAAAAATGTTTCCCGAAACAGGCAAAAAGAAGGGCGACAAAAATGTGTTTGAACAGGAAAACAAAACCAGTTTGCCAAACAGGAAGTGAACAGTTGTGACTGTGAATGACACCTTTAACAAAAAGCTCTGACCCTGTTCACTGGCAAATACAACTGTGATGACAGAATCAGCAACTTATTTTTTGCACAATGCACATGAGCAGCTCCTCCAAACAACACATACCAAAGACACAGACTTAAAAAATGAAATGAAGATATTCTTATCCGATTAAACCCAGACTGCGGAGGCACTGGAAGCTTCACGTGGACATTTTTCATGTCCACCAAATATCTTTATTTCAAACATCGTCCAGATATGTCTGAATTTGGTTCTCCTTTTGGGAGGAAACACTAACTTTTTGCAGGAATACAAAATGTAAAGATTTTTTTTGTCCAGCAAAAATGATGAATTTCATTATCATATGCAACAAAGAACGTTCAGATTTAATTGATTAGCGTCCTTGTTAGATCATCAAGTCAGCTAGCGTGTAGAGTTTTTATAGGAGAGACCAGGTAACAGAATTCATTCAAACTAAAATGATAAAATCTGATTATTGATATCGTTGCTGCAAAAATGGGCCTGCAGCAAGACAAAGCAGAGACTCAAGATCTTTGCGTCGTCAAATTAGTTCCCAGCATATTAAAAGTTTCCTTATTAATCGCTGATTTTAGAACAGACTTCAGTACAATAAGTTTATGACTAAGATGGAGTTGAGAAACGTGGTATCAGCACTTTGGAAACAAATCAAAGGCCATCAAAAAGAACACCTGCTACAAATACAAGGTGCTCTTTTTCTTTTTTTTTTTTCAAACAAATGCTTCTCATTCAAAATGATAGAGTACAATCAATGAATCAAACCCAAATGTCTTGATAAAACCAAAAAGATTGGAGAAGAAAACCACAAACGTAATCTAATAAAAAAAAAAAAAAACATTCAATAGGATAAATTGTCAAGCACAGAAGTCTCTATTGCAAACGGACAGAAAAACAGATTTCAGGTGCTACATCGAGTGTCACTGTTTCAGGTTGTTGTTTTTTGTCTCCGGTCACACTTTTAACATCTGTGTCCCTGCTGAGCGGTCAGGTAGTTTGTCACTGTTGTTGGGTAAAATCTCCAGAACTGCAGTTTTGATGTGTGTCTTTAAATCCACTTGTGCATCGAGAGAAATGTGTGAACTTTAGGTCCTTGGTAATTTGTATAGTTCCAAAAATACGTGAACATCAGTCAAAGTATGTTAGTCTTTCCTGATAAATGTACTCCAAGATATGTTGCTTGTGTGAAAATACATCAGTTCTTCGTCTGTTTGTCCACAACCCCGGTGTGAAATAGGATTTTGAATACTCAAAAAGCAAAGCAGCTTTGTGCTTCTTCTGTATGCTAACAAACATGAAGCCTTTAGAAAGTATCAACACTTAACCTTTAATACAAATATCAACACATTGAGCTGGTTGGTTTGTGCCAGAGTTGGAGATGTCTGTCTCTGGGCTGGGCTGCTGGCCAAACATCAGAAATAGGTAAAAATATTCTGCTTTTTCTCACAGCACCTTGAATCAGCGATAATGGCTCAGGCTGGATCTACACAGAGGGAAAGCTGGGGGCTCTGTGTTCAATGTGTCGTGAAGAAAAGCTACCAGAAGGTCCTGTTATACTTGGTGAGTAGAATTATTCTAAATGACCAAGATTTATTTCCGTGCAGATGTTTTTTTTTTTGTGTAGATCTAGCCACAAACACCTTCCTCCTCCATCGCTTGAATTGTGGAAGACTAGGATTTAAGTTTTTTTTGTCTCTAACACAGCGTGTGCATAGATTCAGCTTGTTGTTGGAACAAAAAACTAGGATAAGATGTTGGTAGTTTTCAGTTGGCAACAAAACACACTCTTTCTGTGAGCGAGAAGACGCCGTGAAACATTCAAAGAAAAGTGAGAAAACAATCGGATAACAATATCCAGAAACAATCTGTACAGAGACTCCTGAAGCCCTCCTGCTGATGACTGATGTGACCAAAACGACTAAAGTTAAAAGAGACTGCTCGTGTTTTGTTTTTTTTAAAGATCATCTTCGCTCCATTAGATATAATGTTTAAGTTGCACCAGGCATCAGTTTAAATCACAAAGTGGCTGCAGATAACTGGTTCCCATTCCCATTCAAGGTACCCTGTGAGGCCCAATGAACATGTTGATTAATTTCCTTTCTCATAAAATAATTGTGGGGACGATTTTTGGGAGAATTTGAAACATGCGTTGTTTGTTTGCTCGCAGTCTTCGTTGTCTTTGTTGGCACATTACGGCCACTAACTGAAGATCGGTAGCCTGACGTCACCAGACTAATTTGCATTTCCGAATTGATCTGGCGAACCTCTCAGTTAATTTCCAATTTCCAAGGAGCGTTATCAACGGCCGCAGACCAAAATGCCTCTGGATGCAGTTGGATAGACCTACAACCAATCAGAGCAACGAAACTCACCTACTGGTAATACCCCGTTTGGTCTAGGCAAGAGGTGGAGCCTGGGTAGAGCGTGCAGGAGGCAGAATATGACGCTAAAGGTTTTGTTTACAGCACGTAAATGTAGCTGGGGGACGAAGCTACCGACTCGAGTTTTTGCGTTGCCTCTCCAGTTAGAAAACATTTTCATTGGCGTCTTTGTGTGACTGGCTCTTCTTCACCCTCGGATGTTTGTATTCTTCCAGTTTTGCGGCAGTCGCATGATAGAAACATCATCAACACGCTCACTCGCTCGTTGTGAATCCAGACAATGAGCTGCTCTATTCACACATGGGCTTAATCAGGTGTTACATGGACTTTGTACGAGGATGCTGGCAGGGTAAAGTCCAGTCGACGCTCTAGTTAGATTGCATGAGATACTAACAAAACAGGCACCCGCTCTTAAAAACATTGCTCCACAGCGCTACTAGTGGCCAAAGACTTCACAGAGTGCCTTTAAATAGGATATTGTCTTTTGTTTCTAGCTCCCAGAGGTTACAGTATGGACAGTAGCACTACTACAGGAGTTTCATGATTTCTGGGTGATCACTCTTAAGACTTCCAAGAAGTTTACGGTGCTCTCTCATTGCCACTTTTGGTCAACCAAAATTGAGAAGTTGCCTGGTGCAGCTTAAGTTAACAAAGATAATCTTTGCACTTGATTTTGGGAAAAAACATTTTTCTAATTTATTCCTTCAGATGAAAACTATAGAAGTCAAGTATCCTACAGGCAGACAGCTGTATCATCAGTTCATTTCAAAGTAGCCAAACCTTTAGAGAGTTAGTCTTGAAAGTTTATTTTTTAAATAAATCATAATCTGAATAGCTTTGTAACCCCTTAATTCTGTGAACAGAGCTGGTGAGGGTGGGGGCCTGTGGTTGTCTTAATTAAAACTGACTTATATAGTTGTCATTCTGAAGGCTTAAAACTGTACGGTACATTCTGTGGATGTAACAAACATGAATGAACATAGATGCATTTAGATGTACATACATATTTACTGTTAAGTGCAGTATCTCTAACAGCATGTGCTGAATCTGTTTGGATTTCAGGTTTCTGTACTGTGTGACGAGAACTGAATACTGTTTATCTCCGGCTTTGATACGAGATATTCTGCTGTCATCATACTGGTTAAATCAACTATGAATATCGTACTGGACGTGTGTGACGTGAGATTTCAAGCTTCTCAGCTTCTTCATCGAAGGCCTCAACAGGAGAATCCAAAAAACAATCAATTTGATTTTTGGACAATCCTTATGATACATCACGCATACGAGCGTGAAACAGTGCATATAGTACTGAATGGATTCTCATAGGTCACTTGGTAGCGGAGCTTCACAGACCGAAAAGACGATTCATTGAGCTGCTCTGAGAACTTTCGTGGTTTCCAGACTCTTTGTCTCCGGCAAAGAACTGAAAATACGAGTTACCGATTGAAAAACTGCGTCGACACAAATACTTTGACTTTTTTGACGTTTTAGGCTGTCAAACACAAAGCAGAGCGGATTTGCACCCTCATGTTAAAGCGGTGTCCTTTGACTCTAAATCAGAATTTCTGTCTTCAGAGTATTAAACCAAAAGGCAATCTATCATTGAGATTAAAACATGACAAATCTCAAAAATAGAAAAGTGTTTTTGTCATTTTGTGACCAAACTATCATCTTAGAGCCCTTAAAGGGTCCTGAGCCCGCTGTCCTGACTGCCTTTAATATCCGCTGACAGCGTCCAGAGTGTTACATCCCTCTGCCACATAAATCTGTCCTGAATGAGGCCTTTGTTACAGAGTGTTCACTCAGCCAACAACATCTGCCTTCACTCCTTGTTTGTCTGAGTGGACAAACTGGCTGCAGCTGAACTCGGACCAGCTGAATCATTTTATTTTCCAGCTGTGAAGGCAGCAGCCAGCTGGCTAACAGTCTGTTAGCTTACTGTGTGAACACATGGGTCGGCTTTAGCCTTCTGCTAACTTGTTTTGGAAATACTAATGACTGAATTTTGGAGATCAGAACACAAAGCAGTTTAACCCACAATGTTCAACCTATCAATTTATGCCTATATTATATTAAACGACTTTGTGATTGATGCTGTATCATATCTCCATCTTAGGTAATGTATCTTTAAATGTTTTACTACAATTACTGTCTAGACTAGTATTTTTCAAAATCTGAGTGACCACAAGTTGATTAAAGGGAAGAGAAAGGAAAAAAAGAAAACAGTGTAATTAGTTTTTTTCTGGTATTTTCTCTAATATTTTCTTTTTTGTGTAATACTGCATATTTTCACTTCTTCAGGCCTCTAAAAACCACTGGTTTGGATCAGTGGTTGCCAACCTGTTTGCCTTGTGACCCCTTAAAACGAAGCCATGTCTACTTCATCGCAGGTTATGGGTTCAGCGTGGATATGAGCTGTGAGCGATTCAACCAAAGAGTGATTTTTCTTTTACAGATTGTTTCATTTGAAGGACTTTTAGAGGCCTGACGAGGTGAAAGCATCCAGTATTACACAAGAATAAAAGCAAAAATTAGAAAAAAGGTCTATTTTTTTTCTTCAAATCTTTCTTATCCCTTTAGTTTCCATCCATGCAGTTATCCAATAAATACCAATAGAAATCAATTAACAATAAATAATGATGTGGACCAATTAATAGTTCAGTTGACAAAAATGCCAAACTTGCTCTTTTATCTTGATATGGAATATCAGCAAGTGCCTTTCTGTCTTAATATTTAGCGTAAACCATTGTGAGCGTTAACTTCTTGTCTGTGTGTGTGAGTCTTTCCATTTTTCTGTTTGAGGAGTTTCCCTCTGATGTTCAGAAAGCCTGGATGGAGACACAGCTGTGGTAATGTATTCAGTTATGTGTCAACAGAGGGCAGAGGAAGAGGAGAATGAGAGAGGAGGAGGTTTGCCGCAGTGCTCTAATGATGGTTCTCCTGATCCTCTGCAGTGAATCTTCTCTCTTCTTCACTCCTTCCCACCCCCTTCTCTTCTTCCTCCTCTCTTTTATCCTTCCTTCTCTATCGACTCTGTGTCTTTTGATTTCCCTGCATACCTTATTGAACGTCCTCTCCTTATTCTAGACTCGTCCATTCTGATCAATAGAATCTGCATATGGAAGTCTACTTAGTCATCGTATTTAAACTGCTGTCGGTTCAGGAAGGTTTTGGAAAAGTCAAAGTGTGCCTAAAAAACATTCCTTTAGTGATCTGCTTTTTAAAGATGAAGCCAGAGTGCTGCAGTGGTTGAACAGCCATGTGAGAATAACAACTACACCTGTGCATCTCCTGCTTCCCTCTGATCTCATGCTGGCTCTGTGTCCCTGCAGCCTCCAGGCCTCTATGAACACCGCCATGTTGGAAAACTGACAACAGAACGCAAACCTGTAGAGTCCTTGCCACTCCCATCCCTGACAAAAGATATCAACTGCTTCACTTCTCAGTAGTGAAATTGTGCTATGGAAGTGGGATAATGATAACTGATCAGTTTACACAATAACACGCCAAAACCGCCCATAAATCAGTCTGAAGCTAGCATCTCTTTGTTGTGACTCTTCCATCATGGTTCACCTTTTTGTACAGATAAATATCGACCTTTTCTTCTCCCTCACTTCCTGTTGTAGCCCTTCTCTAAGACACTGATGGGTCACAGAAACACGACGGCTCTCAGCCTTTAATTTCTTACTACCTGTTGATTCGAGATGTGAGAAATCTAGAAATAAATTAACATCACTTCCTCTGAACTTCTACGTCAGAGGGTCGGCGCTTCAGCTACATGACTGAAATGTGTCAGTGTGAAAGATAAGAGCAGCCACTCTCAGGCTGCCTGTGATAATGAGGCTGTTGTTAACTTTCATTGCTACTGAACAGGTGAACAGTGTCCACCGTGAAGTATTAAAACCAGACCAACTGCCACTTTTTGTCTCAGCTTCTAAGAAGTTCTTCCTGTTCAAGCTCAGAGAAGCTCTTGTAACATATTTTTGTGTGTTCATCATCCACCTTGTGTGTGTCAAATCCAGCCGAGCTGCAGCGACTCCTCTCCTAAAAACACTGGTGGCAGGTAGAGACTCTTGGATCGGGGTGGCTGAGAAGGCTGGACGGATTTGGGACGATCGGGACGTGAAGTAGGGGATCAGATGCGGATCTGGTAGCCGTCGTTGAGAGTGCTGAGCTCCGGAGGTTTCCTCTCCACTGAGGCCGGCCTGACAGACAGACAGAGAGCAGATAAACGGTCAGATCACTCAGTGGCATTGTGACTTTTCTTCCTAAATGTTAATTTTCATTATCAATTATTCCTTTTCTCTTAACTGGTGAATCATTTGGTTGATAAAATATCAGAAACTTTTGAAAAATGCCCATTGCCATTTCTTAGACGCTTGTTTTGTCTGACTAAAAACCCAAAGATATTCCATATAAGACGAAGAAAACATGCAAATATTCACATTTGAGAAGCTGAAACCAGTGATATTTTTGGGCATTTTTGCTTATAAAATTACTTAATTGATTAACAAAGTTGCTGGCAATTATTTTTCTGTCAAACGACTAATTAATCAACTAATCGTCAATCGTTTCTCTACTAAAAAGAACAAAGAAAAATACCAATACCAAAAGTCCAACATGAAGAAAGAATCTGCAGCATGCACCCATAAACAAAGCATTTCATAGAAATAAAGGATTAAAGAATTAGAAATAATGAAGGTAGAGGATGGACCGAGTAGGAGAAAAACCAAACGCGTCCCTGCTTGATAACTTGATGCCATAAAAAGAAGCAATGCACCAAAGAGAAGATGGAAAAGTGGTATAAAAAATGCACATTTAAATTTTCTGAAGATTTCAGCCTTAAAGAATTTTACACCTTTAATTTGTTTTTGTCAAACTGCTGTTTCCAAGGTCCAGAAAGAACTTTCAGGCTTATAAATGTTTTAAAAGGCAGAAAATGCTTCCAGTCTGTACGTTTGTAAGGCACCTGGGACATGAAGTCCAACCTGTTGAGAAATGCTGAATGCAAATAAAACTGTTTGTTTCCTCCAGATGTCTGCAGTGCACCTTTTTAAAGTAAAAGAAAAGACGTGAAGAAGATGGAAAGTGAGAACGAGATTGAGCTCTCTCTCATTTCTCACTAAGAGGTTCTAAAAGCCAGAACGTCATCAGATTTAATCCTCAGCTCTTTCTTCTCTTCTTCTCCCGTACTCTTTTCTTCATCCTCTCTTTTCAGGAAGCTTTCCACCGCTCTCTCTGTGACACATCAAGGACAAGTGTTATTTGTTTAAGTCAATCTGTTGAACTGACAGCCTTTTTATTCCTCCTCCTCTCCTCTCCTCTCTCTATTTCCTTTCCTCTTTTCTTCCTGCCCTCTGCCGGGCCTCGTCTTCTCTCCCTCTCCATCTTTTCCTTTTTCCAACCTCTCTTCTCTCCTCCTGTCTTCTTTCACACGTTCCTCCTTCCTTTCCTCTCCTATTTTCCTTCTCTTCTTCTTGCCCTCTCTACTCATGCCATCTCCTCTATTTCTCCCTCTCTTCTTTCCCTCACTCTTCTGTTCATCCTGTCATCTTGCAGTCTGTCGATCCTATTTCTTTTATTCTCTTTGTCCATCTCTGCCCAGAGGGAAGTGAGAAGTTCACAGATTTGTATTTTTAAACCTATTTGTATGTTGTTTTTAATATATTTCAAGACACGTTCTTTTCACAGTTCTTTTTTCAAATGTTGTTTCACTTAATGTAGCACTGTGTTGTATTTGTTTGTGTGTATAGCAGGCAGTGCTGATGACAGCTTCCTGAAACGTCTTCCTCATGCTGCTAAAATAACCCTGTGCTGTAGAAGTGTCCGTGCTCTCAGCTGTTTAAAGCAGCAGCAGGTTATTACGCTGTCTCTGCTGGAGTTGTCTGTCTGAAGTGGCAACATGTTGTTAAGTGTGTAAGTGCTCTGTTGATAACAGTAATAGCTTTTTAAGTACCACATTCAAGTGGTTCAAAGGGGTAATGTGCTGTTCTGCTGTGTCCTGATCATTTAAACTGTCTCTTTCTGAACTGATGAGACGATTCACTTTTACAAAGATTAAAAGAACAATGAATTTGACTGAACCCTGAAGGGAGAAGAAGCAGGTTTACGCTAATTAGGAAACTTTTTCACAGTCTACAACTCAAAAAGAAAAAAAGTCCTGTCTCTAACCTTCATGCTTCTGTTTATCTGCAGAGAAATCAGTGTGTGATAACAGCTTTTAGCTGGTTTCACCTCCTCACTGAACATCATTAAAATATCACGTGTGTCTGGCCACCAACAGGCAGGGGATCAAGTCTCCTATTTTTGAGATTTTCATTACCCAACACTAGGGGGCGTGGTGGTTAAATTCAGTGAGCCTGACTGACTACACTGCTAACTCATTTTCCTTCCCTTTTTTTTTTGGTTTTATATTGTTTTTCTTCCACACTGAAACACTTCAAGCTGCCGTGATGAGTATTTGACCTATAAATCTGTATTCCTATTCCATGTTCCATAACTTCCCCAGAGTCTTCCCCTGTCTAGAAAACACTGATCGAAATTCTACAATGTGGGAATCCTGAATCAGAGCTGGAGAAAGGGAGCTGGATAGCTGCTGCGTGTTAAATTCCCGTTCATTGTATTCAAAGTTTGTAATATGCAAGTTCCATACGGACCAGAATATGACAAACTGCATTGCTTATAAATATAATAAGGCTGCAACTAATTACTATTTTCATTATCAATTAATCTGCCAATTTTTTTCTAGATTAATTGTTTGGTTTATTAAACGTCAAGTGTGTCAATTAATCAATTCTCAGAATAGTTGCTTATAAATCTTCTACTGATTGACTAATCGTTGCAGCTCTCTAAAATATAAACATCTTAAAAATGACATGATTTAGATTGTTGTAATCATCAGAAAGGAAGAAAATAAGTAAGGAATATAAACTTTTAGATATTAACTTTAGCTCAAAGCTAAAATAACTAGCAGTGGACAAACTACAGGCACAAACTAATGTAAATCTTAGGTTGGTGACTAAAATATAACCTGTAATATTTAATGTTTTTATAGCTGAATTGCATTTGAAGTCTTATGATTTCTGTCTCAAATGATCCAATAACAGGTTTTAGTTCTACATAATTTGATAGAGGAGTTGACTTGATTTTAGGTGATTGAAAAAGATTAAATGGAAAAGCCTCCTTTTGGTGTTACCGGGGTTTTTTTTAAACACACACGCACGACTGAATAATTAGACAGTTGAGCCTGCTGGAGCTTCTCATAAGAAAGGTCATCGCAGTGTCACGTCAAATGTCACTAATTCTGGTGGTGTGTGTGTGTGTGTGTGTGTGTGTTTGTGGTGACTGCAGTACGGCTGGCCTGCAGCTGTTGTCCAAGTCAGATTGTGTTACATCCCACCACACAGCTGACAGCAAACACACAAACACACTCAGCGTCCTGTGTCTGTGTGTGTGTGTGTGTGTGTGTGTCAAAGTTTCCCTGCCATTGAATCGGAGTGGTGAGTCACCCTGTTTTTAAGAGCTGCTAACCCTGAAAAAATTCCCATTCATCCAGGTTTCAACTGAGAGCTTTAACACACTTTCTCATCCAACAGTCGTTTTGCAAGAGATATTACATTCATAACATTAGACATGACGTACTTTACTCTTTTCACTTGTTTGACACTGCTTCAAACTAAGATAACAATTTGGAAAAAAGCCATGTGTGTGTGAAAACGTCTCTCATTGGCCAGGAATGTAACTGGATGAAATAAAGGGTAAAACCTATTTGAAGGGATTCACACACTAAAAATCTATTTAGAAAATCCAGCTATCCTTCATAACTGCAGGACTGCATTAATGCCAAACTAAAAAGTAGCTCCTGATGATTCAAACAAGGTCTTTAGTCATGTTTTTCAATATGTGTATAGTGGCCACTGAGCAACGCAGCTTTAAATTTCCGAATTTCTCTATGGAGTTTGGTTTCATGTTCTCCCGGATTCTATATGTGGATTAGTGTTTTACTCGCATCATCAGTGGCCTTACATCCTGCATCTCAGTCAGAAGAAGAGAGGCACTCTGCTGCTGAGTGGTGGTCACACACACACACTACAATGACAACGCCTAGTGTCAGCTGAACAGAACAAGGACTCGTCTGCCTGGTGATAATGCTGAGCTGTCAGCAACAAAGACAGGAGAGTCTAAACTCTCCTTGACCTGAAGAGCAGGGCCATGAAGAGAGGAAGGGAGGGACACACAAGGGCTGATAAATACCAGCGTCCACCATTCAAACACTGGTAAGTTTGGAAACCAGCCATAACTTTTTCTCTGTCTAAAAATCTCTACATCCCTGCTAAAACAGTGAAAATGGTCTAGAAAAAAACCTACAAGACCACATACACACACACACACACACACCATCTGCTCCAAGTTTACAAACAGACAAGTGACTGAAAACACTCACGATTTGTCTCTGCGGTGTGTGAAGCGTCGCTGGGGACTGCTCTGTCGTCGCCGTGGTGATAAGGATTTCCCGCGACTCCGCTCCTTGATTGGTGACTGGGCACTGGACGATTTAAGGATCTAACAAAAGAAAACCACACAAAGCAACAACAGTCAATATCACTATTTTTGTGATAACCTGTATTAATCAATATTTTTTCACATGGATATTGAGCAAAACCGCTCTGTCGCTCTACGGAGCTTTTTAGCCTCCTTTAGATCTTTGGTTTTATGGCACATTTATCTGTCGGCTTGTTTTTAATTTTTCTGCCCCCAGTCCCAAAAATCATTAGCCATTAATTTGTCAATTGTTTTCCCAAGTAATCATATAGTCTACAAAATGTTACATTGTGATCGTAGCCCAAGGTGTCATCTTAAAATTGCTTTTTTTGTCTGTTCAACAGTCCAAAACCCAAAGATATTCAGTTTACAATGATATAAAACAGAGAAAAGCAGCAAATCCTCACTTGTCAATCGATTAATTGTTTCACCTGGATGATTTCAGGGTCAGTGTTGTCATCAGTAAACAGACAAACCAAACTGCCACAACATTCATGAAATCATTCACCCAGGGAAAATGGTTCAGCACAGGACACATGCTGGTTTACACCCTGCTGCACCGTCACAAAGAGCTACTGAACTCCTTCAGGCACTTCAATGTACAGAAATTATGCTAGCATGACTCCAACATCCTCTGCTGCTGTTCAGCTGCAGGGCAGAAAGTGCAGCCGTGATGAATGGGACCACAGAACACAATCAAACTGTGTGTGTCTGTGCTGCCGTGACACATGAATCGTGCAGAAAATACAATTTAAAAGCTACAAATGAGCCATTTTGTGTGTGTGTGTGTGTGTGTGTGTGTGTGTGTGTGTGTGTGTGTGTGTGTTAGTTAAACAGCAACTTGAAGCTATCATTAAGAACTCAGTGGGAGAAGGAAACTGCAGGATGAACACAGGATGGCAAGTTTTCCCGGACAAAGCAAAAGCCAGGAAGTGGCTCATATTCCACAGCTGGTCACGTTCGTCATGTGGTTCTGATAGATATATGGGTCAGAGAGAGTGCGTGTGTGTTTCCTACATCACATGTCCTACAGCCTTTTTTATCTTTATGCTTTAATATTTCTAATTTTTAAACCATGAAGTTTTATATCTAGTCCTCGATGCAGTAGTCTCGTAGTGTGTTACTGTGAGTTCTTCCCAGTCAAAACACACATTTTAAGTCTGTACTAGTGAGGACTCTCAGTGCCTTACTGTAATGCAATCCACCTTAACCCTCAAACAGCCCTTAGAAGAAGAGAAAAGAACAAACAAAATGACCTCACTGTCAAGGTCTAAAACTCAACTGGGTCCTTACAAAGATAGAAATACATGAGCGCACACAGACACACTAAAGTCTAAAATAAATCACATTCTCTGGAGTACAACAGAGATTATACTAAAGTCTCACGAACCACGACACAGCTGACCAGAGTCTGACTGCATGTGTGTCTGTGTTTTCATGTGTGTGTGTGTGTGACAGCTGCAAACTCGCTGACCTACATATCTTGCCGACATGCAGTGAAGTCTATATACCACTATGCAACACCGGCATCTCACACGCAACAACACACACACACTGACTCACATATCGCCTTCATGGAATTGCACATGCTGCAGAAATATGCAAAAATGCTAAAATAACCCCATAGAAAATTACACATAAAAACCCAAGGGTTCATAAAACATTTAACCTCAAACAACCCACTTCTCTGCGTCTCGCTCTCTTCCTCACACATACACAAACACACTCACACATTCCTTCCTTCCCCATCATGCCCTAAATCATTCCTGACAGTTTATATTCCATGTTCAGCTCAAAGGAAACTACATCCATCTCTGGTCTCATGGAAAAATAGAATAAAGGTGTTTCCCTTGTTCAGTAAAGCCGCCAGGATCATCACAACACAGAACAACCAGCTGTTGAAACTTCCACCTAAAGTCTATCTAGACAAAGGCACTGAAAAAAAAGTTAAATATGAATATAAAGCCAGACTTTGCTACAGGAGTGCTGAAGCAGGCAGGAAGCAGTCGCACTGGTTACTGTATCGACTCATCTCAGTTGAATAAATCAAATCAGATTTGAGTCACAGTTAGAAGAAAATGAAATGCAGCAGAACCTGAATTCAATTTGCTAAATTCAGTTTGGACCTGACTAACAGGCAGCAGATGTAATGTGACCATTACTGTAATAGGAACCGTGTTTGTTTTACGTGTACATCATGATTGTGTGGTTTTATTCACACTGATATTTCACGATTTTTAAAAGGTCATGTTTGGCCCCCTTGATCTGATTTTAAGAGACATTTTGATCTTTTCTTTTGCATTCAACTATGAAATAACATATTTGTATTATATTTTGGCAAATAAACACTCCATTAGTACTACCACTAACAACTATTTTACTTCTGTCCTACTCCTGGAAACTCTCACACTAATCCCAATCGGTCCATTTCCACCCTGTTCTGTTCAGTTATCATTCTGGTTGATTTATTTTGCGGTTTGTGTGAAAGTCTGTATTTTCTTCTGCCTCTGAATACACGGTGCCAATTTCCTTCCCCTGCTTCAGGCTACACACTTACTTGCTTAACAAAAAAGGGACACTGTTATTTATCAGGGGAATTTAACTTTTCATTCACTGACAGTTTTTTGTACCAACAGGCGCATTTTTGTCCTGAGTGCACATTCATTTCTGATCCTCCATATCTCTTATTAAAACTATTATGTAGTTTGATTAACACAGGTGGACTGTAGGAAAACCCATAACCTGTGGCTTCAGTGAAGAAAATATAGAGGAAAACAATAGTTGGATTTTTTTTGCATGAAAATTGTTCGGATTAAAAAAAATCTGTATCAACACATTCAAAAACTATTTATTATTACTATTATTATATTATACAGTATGTACCTTCATCCTCATGTCCCGGCCGTGTTTCTCCAGCTCCTTCCTCATCTCCTGAGCTCCCAGTCGGGCAGCATTCAGCACCAAATGCTTCCACTCGATTGGCTGGAAAACGTGGGGGTCGTGAGGCACATACAGGCCGATCTTCACCTGGGAGAAGCAGGGATAAAATCAAACACGCCCTTACTTATTCTAATACTTCTTTCCTACCTCTATAACACATCTCCAGCCTCCTCTTCCTCCCTTCTCTTACCTTCTTCAGAGTGTGCTGGTATCTCTTGTAGGAGCTCTCAAACTCGGCCACCAGTTCTCCCAGTGTGCGGTGGGTCAGTGGTTTGTCCATCAGGTCCTGGCGCCGGCTCATGCCCAGTGATCCATAGCGGCCGTTGCAGTAGACGCCCAGCACAACGTGGTGGAAGCAGTGGCCCGAAAATTGGGTCTTAAAGCTGATGGGGAAGCGCTCGAGAGACGTCAGCCCGTTGGTCAGGTAGCTGGTCAACACACCGGAATTAAGGAAGGATCTGGAGGGTCTTTTTGTCTGAAATGTTGTATTTTTTACACATTTCATACTTTGACTGGATTTATTAGATGAACTAATCTAGAGGCACTTTGACGGCACCACTGGAGCTGCACATCTGACTACAAACCTGAAATAAAAAACAACATTTGAGCACAAACCTAAGTGTATTTGTTTGGATTTGTCACAGTGGAGGCAGCACAGCAGCTTGAGTCATGTGAAATTAGATTCAGTGTGACTCTCAGAAGGCCAATACTATGAAAATGCCACAGGGTAAACAGTGGCTCTTTGACAGCCAAAGTTTGTGTGCTTGTGTGTGCAGCTCCTCCTGTCTGACTGAATCCGGCTGATTCATTGTTGTTGTTGTTCTCTTATTTAACAAGAAAAACAAAGTCAGATAGATGAGCTACCCGGTTCCATCAGAAGCCTGAGGAGGTGAAGACACACATGTTCAGGGTATGTTAGAGAGATATGGAGCGATTACGTGCACCTCCTCTCTTCTTATTCCTTTCTCTTTTCCATTCACATCATTTCCACCTCTCGTTCTAATGTCTTTTTCCTTTCCTTTCTCTCGTTTCCTTTCCTGCTTCATAATTTCTTCAAATCCAGATTCACACCGATCTCTAAATGTGGAAGAAGATTTCATTTTCAGTACAATATTTAACTGTGACCAAGACATCGACTCCAACCCTAATGTCTGGCTGCCTAGGTTATGTTTTCCAAAATAACTTTGCAATTCATACTGCAGGTGTTTAGATTTTTTTCTTAACATGACCTTAAGGGTGTAAGGGAGTTTGTGCTCATTTCACAAAAACTGTTCCACTTCACGATGAAATGTTTCAGATGGAAATTTAAAAAACTTACGGTGAACCCAAATGATAACTGAATGAGGTGTATATTTAGTCAGCTCTCATGCTGTGGACTGCACAGCTTCACAGAGTTCAGCACCGGCACGGATCCAACTTTAGCAATCTGTGCAACCACACACACACACAGATCTGGACAGTATCTTTGTCGGCTAGTAGCCCACCATCTGCTCTGTTCTGTCCACAGAGGCCTGTTATTGGTCAGAGTGCCTGCCTGTCACCTCTGCAGCCTGGACGCCACAGCACTGCTGTGTTTTCCTTAGATATTCACAAAGGTCCATCAACACAACTAGACCACTCATCGCACACACACACCAATGTGCATCAACATGACTGTGTGTGTCTCCGTGCCTGCAGTGTTAAAGCAGAGCACAGAGCTGAACAAGGTGGGTTGGCCTACTGAATGAAGGAACCACCAAACCTCCACAGTCAGTAAATCTAAATGTAAATGCTTGGAGAGAACCCGGGTATGAATCATGACCTGACCAACATGCCACCTGCATTACAGCCAATTACAAAAAAGATGTATATCCTTTACTATCTGTACAAATAGTACAGTTAAAATCAATATGCATGTGTTTGGTGCCTTTTTTGTTTTGACAGTCAAGAAAATGAACACACTGTTAAAATCATCATGTATATACTTAGTGAGCAGTTTCACTAGTTCAGTGTCATAATCTTGATGCAGTCTCTGCTGCATTTCCTCACAAGCACAAATAATCATCTACTGATAACTAAAGGAAGCATTTTACTTAATTTCACTGCTGAGAAAAGACGAATTACACTGTGGAAGGCTTAAAAAAGACATAGATACTTCCATACTACTCAGGGTTACCCTGACTGCCATGGTGAGAAGTGGGACTGCTATAAACAATGATAAACATGTCTGGATGCTAAATGTTTATGTTTGAGAGGAACTGGGGGCGGACCTCCTCCACATACCGTGTGTGTGTGTGTGTGTGTGTGTTGCACAGAGCAGCAATGAATGGTTCATTAAACACACACACACACACACACACACACACACACACACACACACACACACACACACACACACACTTCCTGTGATGGAGGACATGTGACGCTGCTAACAGTAGCTCTCTCTCTCTCTCTCTCTCTCTCTCTCTCTCACTCACTCTAACTCACTCTCGGTTGCCATAGAAACCACCACAGCCGAAGAGTACAACACTTTATTGCTTTGAAATGAAAATTATAATAATAATCCAAGAGTCAGTTCTATCTAACTATTTATCTTTTTGTAAACAAAGCCTGTAGCCTCCCATCCCGACAGCAGACAGGCTGTATTAATCTCTCATACTGCATGAAATCCTTCAAATTCTATATTTCACTGTTCTGTTTTGGAGAGGCAGCGGCAAGTGAGAAACCATATCTATGGATATAAAGCAGAGCTAATCCAATGGATTTTTAAATTCACTCTCCCTGTCAATATTCCTTTCCCTTTTTCCATCCCCATATCGCCGTCTCTTTTCTCTTACTCAAATTTCTCTCTACATTCCCTTCCTCGCTTAATTTCAAAGCAGCAAGATTCAAGATAAGAAAATACTGGAAAAGGCATAAAATCCTCTTTATGTACGGTGCCTGTTTTTTACCGAGAGTCATGTGCTTTTTTCCCCCACTTTGGCATGAAAGAACTTGAAGGAACCTGACCTCAACCCCATCCAACACCTTTAGGATTAACTGGAATGAGACAGGCCTTATCGCCCAATATCAGCAGCCGACCTCACTGAAACTCTTGTGGCTGACTGCAACCAGACTCCATGGTTTTGGAATGAGATTTTCAGCAATCACATATGGGTGTAATGCAAATTAAATATCCTGTCATACACTTTCTAAAGGCTTCGTGCACTCTTTATATATTCACTAGTTTACTCCGTAGCATTTTGTTACTTTATTTTGAAAAGTTCTTTAGAAATAAGTTCGTACTCTGATTATTATTCAACATGAGGCTGCTTTGTACTCGAGCAAAACACTAGCCAGTGATGGTTGATACAATGAGACACAGAGTCAAACTCACACAGTCAACACACAAACCCACACAAAGAGCCGGTGTGACCCAAGATAAACCCTGAATATCCTGGAGAGAGTTCAGATCACTGTTAACAGGGAAGGAAAGGAACCGGCGGCAGAGGACAGACTGAATCTAGACACAGACAGGAAAGACAGACAGCTCCAACTGCCACAAGCTACAACAACAGTTGCTATTCATCCCTCTTTCCCTACTGCCTTTCTGTCTTAGCTTTCTATATCTACTCCTATCTTCACCTAACATGGTCTCACTCTTTATTGTTAATAAACTGCTGCAAACCATTTTGGTTTGAGTATCTAGAGCATTAATTGATAAGGTGAAAGTTTGGAAAAGGAGCTAACAAGATGAAAAAGTCATTTTTTATTACAAATTAAACAGAGATTTAACTTATCCCAGTTTTTATTTCCACTGGGTCCCAACAGACAGCAGAGGTGTTATTTTTCATGGTATTTAATATTTGATTGCATGATTTGGATATTTTAAACTGACTCTAGAGCCCAGTGCAGTGCCTGCATATGCAGTCATTAAGTCATTGACAGAGTCAACTGGTTGGGTTGGTATCAGATTATCTCAACAACACCTGGCATGTAAACAGGGTGTGTCCTCTCCTGTAATTAACATTTAAAAAGGTCAGCTGTTCACCTTTGTCACCAGGTAAGGCCTCATAGCTCAGTGGTTAGAGCACTGGTCTTGTAAACCAGGGGTCGCGAGTTCAATTCTCGCTGGGGCCTGATTCCTTTTTTGGTGTGACCTCAAGGCCAGGTGAAAGGTGACACTGCACAAACACACACTGTCCCTTGCTAATATCAATGTGACACTGTGAGTTTTTTTAAAAGGGCACAAAGCAGCAGAAAATCACTCACACTGATAGATTGTCTTGTCCACTGTTCACATCATTCCTTTTCTCACCCCTCTTTGGCTCACATGTCCCTGCTTTCCTTCGCCCTCATGTTATTTTTCTGCTGAGCTCTTGCCACTTTCTCTTTTCCCCTGCCTCTCTCCTCCTTTCATCTGTAGGCTAAAGCCAGTCTCAATTAAAGTCACTGTCAGCTGCCACCCTGACAGTCCCGGAGAAAAGCCACCGCGAAACTAGCGCATGTGAAACTGGACCACCCATTCACAGAAACACAAAATCTCTCAGATCCTACGAAAACTGTTACACCAAACCGTTCGCACCACACACCACATATTAGCTCCTTTACATCCTGTCGTGTGGCTGATTATATTTGGACAGAGCTGAGTATCCTGTTGAAAATGTGTTGATAATGCAGAGGTCTCACCTTCTGCCTACAAAGCTGGTAGGAGAAGTATTTGGTTGTACTGATTCAATATGATTGTATTTTGTTCTTCAAACTAAACTATCATTTTGCTAATGGTGTACAATCCAATTGGAAATATTTAGTCACCAAGTCATCACGAACTGTGTTGCCTATGAAGTGTATTTAATATTTCTTGCCATCTTATTGAAAGTATGGAGTGGAAATTCTGAAATCTGTCTTGTAATGGAAAATAGCCACCTAAATGAATTTATATTTTTGGCATTTACCCGAAGCTCTAATCTAGGGCTATTGGATCAATACATGATTATTTTTATTAGGGATTAATCAGTATTATTTTTTTCATTTCTATTTTTTGTTTTCATTTAATTAATATTGTGATCGATGAATACAGAATAATGTTCATCACAAATTCAAATAGCTTGTTCAGTCTGACACATTTCAGAGGCTGGAACCAGCGAATGTTTGATATATTGACTGATTATAAAATCCTTGATTGAATTTGTGTTCATCTGCTGACTGATCAATTGATTTATCATGCCAGCACTTCTCTGGTCCAGAAAGATTTACAATGAGAACAAGTGAATTAAACTGAATTATCAAATTGCAAACAAACATCATAAACAAGGTCAGTGGCCAGCCTTGACCTCAGCATTTGTAACCTTTAAAAAAACGTTCATGTTGTGACGACAGACACGTTTGTATGTTGTCACAATACGAGTCTGCTGTTCAAATGAAGCAACTACACTAAAACTATGCGAAATTGAATGTGTGAACATACAGGAAGTTTGCATCCACAGAGTTAATAGAGCTCGAAAAAACATCAAGGACAGAGGATCAAGGGCCTGCTTTAACAGATGTTTGGCCACAGTGGCTCCATATCAAGATATAATGACTAAAAGCAACCGCTGATTTGTTAAATGGGCCTTTGTAGTCAAACCCGAGCTCCGGTACTTGTCCACTAGTGAATAATCATGCACGGTTTCTAATTTTAAACTGCAGCTGACCAAATCGGTTTAGAGAAAACAAAACTGCAGGTTTTCTGGAAGTTAAATGTCAAATCTGTTGCAAAAACTACAGACTGTTACTTTAAAATTTAAGCTCTGCCGAGTGATACTAAGCTTGTGAGTGAGTGAGTGAGTGAGTGAGTGAGTGAGTGAGTGAGTGAGTGTGTGTGTGAGTGTGTGTGTGTGGGGGTTAAAAAGAGGGCTTGTTGCCAGGCAACACGGTTCAGTAAGAGCTGGAAAGGGTGGCGGTGATGGGGGGGCATTTGGATATTATAGCAACATGTCTCATTGATTTCACCCATAAATAACAAAATAACCTTATGGCCCAGTGCTTGGTATGTGTGTGTGTGTGTGTGTGTGTGTGTGTGTGTGTGTGTGTGTGGTGTAAAAGCAGGTGGTACAGGAAAGGATACATTCCCAAGATGACGGCTTCCAGACATTTGATTGGCAAAGACTCCCTGATCATCTCTCGTGCCGTCTCCATTAACCTGAAGGAGGAGGAAGATGAAGAAGAGGAAAGGAAGGAAGAGGAATGAGAGCGGGAGGCAGAAGGAGGAGGAGCAGAGCACAGGCAAAGAGGAGCAGCAGGAGGGAGGAGAGGCAGAGGAAAGGTGGGAAGAGGAATAGGAAGAGAAGAACAAGGGACACGTGACAATATGAGGAAATAAGAGCAAGAGGAGGATGAGGAAAAAGAGAGATGTAGAAATAGAACTGTTATTTTCAAAGCAGTCATTTCAAATTCATGGGAAAACTATAGATGCACCAGGATTTTAAACAAGGTCACATTAACATGTTTTTTGGTTCTACATCTCAGCCAGATTTCCTAATTTCCAAATGTGTGCATGTTTCAAAAAAGTCAAAGTGGAAGGTGCAGCAGAGGTTTTGATGTTACAACTGAGGTCCCCCCCTCAACATTCATATTTCCCCTGTGAGGTATGGTGAGAGGTGAGGTATTTTCATTTTAAACACCACTATCATTAAGACACTCTGTAAGACCAAAGCCTAAACAGACAGATTAAAAATCTTTCATTTTATACAGAGATGGCCAACTAATGTGTCATGAGAAGAAACTGCATCACTGCAGACACTGTAAATGCTTCAGTGTTATGTAATGTTGTGAGGTTTTATTGATCTCTATAGGTGAGGTCTTTTTTCTTTCCCCACTCTCTACAGGGAGGTCAAGGGTCACTGTCGGTGGTCTACCTGCTCACCGCTCCAGCAAATCAAACTAACTAATCAGCCACTATACGTTACAGCAACTAGAGTACTGTGTGCATGCAGAACAAATATCACTATTCATCATAATGAAAAAGCAACCTCTTGTGCTGGAGCTTTTACCTCCATTAGATCCAGATCTCCTCAGTCAGATAACCTGATTACTGAGGGTAACCAGATTAAGCTCTGGACTTGATTAAAGCATTTACATGGTTCATGGTAACCCCACCTCTTCAATAACCCAATTTCAAATGTATTGCTTGGGAGTTGATGTATTTACAGAGGCCCTTAACACTTAGGCACTCAAAGAATATTATAGGTTTTACTCACTACTGATAGCCACTACTGTCAGTGTAAAGAAACATTGCTTTCTATTTGGTAGAATTTCTGACAATTCAAGCACATTTAACTCAAAATATGAACTGAAATTAGACTAATCCAATTACATTTGCATGTCCTTTTTCAAAGCTGTGGTCCACTTACCCACACAGCGGACGGCTCTTCTTGATTTCAAAGAATTGGGTTCCTGTGTGGTTGTATCTGACAGAAATGTTAGGGACAACAGAATTTTCAGACTAGTTTTCATTGTTGTTTATCTGTCCCTCAACTGTCGACAGAGCGCCCCTGAAGTTCGTGTCACGCTGGTGTCTCTGTGGAAACGTCACAAACAGACTAACTTCACCTGACAGCTCTCATCATGACATTTGTTGTCATGGCAACACGTGCTGCCGTGTGTGTTGTGTTGGTGTTAAAGGATACTGCAGAGCCTTCATGTAGTTCTGGATGGCCACCAGCCAGTCTGGGACTGACATGGATGGTTTGAAGGTCGGGACTGAGGGAACAGCATGCTGAAGAAAGAGAGAGAGAGAGAGAGGGAGAGATTTCTACACATTATTTCCACAAAATCAACATGTGGTAACGTTCAGAGCCCCAAAACCACCTCCCACCATCTTTAAAAATCTGCCTTCTCAATGTCCCATGACTCATTACAGCTCGTGCTGCTGACACTCACTGATGTTCCACCGCTCCTGGAATAAATTTACACTGGCTGCACTACTCAACTATTTATACTACTCTCACATTAAAGGACATTCATTTCAAGCTGCAGGTGCTAAATTCATTTAGCCAAGCGACAGTGGTACAAGTCACTTGTTCACTCTTCCAATCCACCAGAAGTCGCTGTGTCTGCTCAGAGTCATTTCTTAACTACTAGTGTTTCGCTTTCTGAAAGCCTCAGTGGTTGCTCTTGTTGTTAACAAACTATAGAAACCCTGTTTGAAGCCCAGTTCTCTTTAATTTATTTAATTTAAAGTGATCTGTGTTTCTGACAGCTGAGACAGAAGCCATCAGGCCTATGTTTAGACAGGAGACCAGTAGATATTTTCCTGTAATATTCAATATCTTTAAATTTCAACAACTGCAGGCCATTTAATTTTCACTGAAATGTAGGAAAATCTTTTTCTCCATCAAAATGTTATTGTTGTTGGGACTGAAAAGCCTCCAAACAATGTTTAGATAACAAGACACTACTACTACCACTACTACTACCACTACTACTACTACTACTACTACTACTACTTACAGCATTATGTGCAAAAACAGACAAACAAAACCCTTGTATTTAATCAGTATTAGATAGAAATAATATGATAAAGAGACAGATGACACAACAAAAGCAAGCAGTCTCTAACCCACAATGAGACACCTACATTGTGAGCAGAGAGGCCTGCGGTGAAAATGAAAACCACGCTGCTGTTTCTGCAGCCGTTTCACCTCAACAAGAACCATCTCAGAAGAAACAAAGGTCACAGATGTGGCTTCATGAAAAGACACGACCACACCAGCAGAGAGAGTGAGTCAGACTTAAACAGAAACCGACACTTCCTCTGACACACAGGCAGCCTGTGTGTGTGTGTGTGTGTGTGCAGAAAGGGTGAACTATAGCAGCAGCCCAATCATTTCCTGTGGGTTTTTGCTTCACTGTTTATTTACAGCACAAAAAGAGAGCCGCAGAGGAAGAAAACAGGACAACATGGAGGGCGAGCCCTGCTACATTATGGGTTTTTTTCAAAATGGTTGGGGTCCTAGTTTAAAACTGGGGCACATGTGATCTCCAAAGATGTACTTTTTTAAATAAACCATTTATAAATTGTGTTAGAAGTCTTTTTATACCACCCCACACACATATTCATGGCAGGACACATTTACACACACACACACACACACACACACACACACACACACACACACACACACACACAGACTATGGACATCTTTAAAAAAAAAAAAAAGACCTTATATGGGATTTCATCTGCAATCAGTCATTCAGACAGTTAATGCATCAAACTTTCAACATGTTACATAGCCAACAAAGCAGTTATTTAGCCACTAAAAACCACTCATTTAATGCAAACAGTAGATCAGACGAAAGAGCAACCAGTCAACCTGCCAATCAGTCATTGAGCAAGTAAAACAGTCAGCCAACAGTTCACTCTTCTAGTTATCAGGCCAGTCAACAATCATTCAGCCCATAAACCAGTCTGCCAGCCAGCCAAGACCAGTAAATAGCAGGTTTTACTGCCACATAATCTCCCATGTAGTAAAATCCTCACTAAGGCGTAATACGCTGGCTGCATCAGCTGGCACACACACACACACACACACACACACACACACACACACACACACACACACAAGCTGCTTTCTGCTGGGTCAGGGAGTGAGATGACTGGTGATCCCTCACTTTTATCATCCTCTCCTCTCATCTAGAGCTGCCATCGCTCTGCTGCCGCCATCACATTCAGTGCAGAACTTCCATACAAAAAAGACTCGATTTTAGATGCAGTACGTAAGTTTCAGTCACCACCAACAGCCGTCTGACCTTTCACAAGTGAGTCCTTGAGCAAGGCACTGTGCATTCTGCATGCATGTTGTGTTTCGGATTCACATTTTGCAAAATATGACACAACCACAGCGCCTTTTAAAAAATGAAGAAATACGGCATGACAAATGTATCGCTTTTTATGAAGCATTTAATATAATCTACAATATTTTAGCTGTCCACTATCCCAAAAACAGTTGAGAGCAGCTCCAGGGGAAATCAGCACTATGACTGTCTTTCATATCCAAACTGTGTGTGAACTTACAGAGGAGTCAAATATTTAGATGCCGTGTGATCACCCTGGGAAACAGGCAGCTAAATGGCTAAAACATAAACATGCAATCCAATTATATATTATATTATATACACAAACGCAGAGTCCATTAAGAGTTCAGCTGGGAGAGCATCACTTCATAGTCCCAGTTTAGACTGGTATTTAATCTGTCTCTACATCACTTCCTGTTTTCTCCCTCCCTCCTCTTCTGTTATCTTCTCCTATCCTTCTTCTCTTTCTCCTTCCCCTTCATGAATCTTCCTTTTTGTTTTCTCCTTCCCCTTCCCTTCTCACTCTCATCTCTCCCCCCATCTCTCTGTCACACCCCATCCTTCTCCATCTTCTCTTATGTCACCCTGAGTCCTCCCTCCCTCCCTCCCTCCTCATCACTTCCACCGTGCTTCTCATTTTCTAACCAGCTCTATTTTTTTTCTCCCACCAGCTCCCCACTCCAGAGCCAGGAGGCAGGCTGGCAACCTGACCCACCCAGCAGCAGAGACAAAAAACAGAGGGAATGTAACCAGAGATAGAGACATAAAGATAGAGCAGAGAAAGAGAGAGAGAGAGAGAGAAGAGGGATATCTTAAAATATTGGTTATGACCTTCCTGGTTTATGAATTTTGAATTGTTGGAAGGAAGGTGGTTGAGGTAAGAAAAACAATAAGTCAGCGAGAGTAAGCAGAGCATAACAAAATCAGGCTGAAGGAGAACATACGTAAAAGAGGTTTATTCACTTATGAGTGCCAATCCATGTAGAGTTAACTTGAAAGTTAACTGAAAAGCAGCAAGAGTAACTTAAAAGTTACCCACGCTGCCTGGTAATGGTCAATCATAAAATATCTGCAGGAACAAGTCAAACAAAGTGGATTTAACTTGCACAGCACAAGTATTTACAGCTCAGCAGACGTTTTTCTTCTTGTTTCATTTAAGTATCATTAAGATATCAAAGTACCAGAGGACCAATGAGACAAAGAGATACTACAGATAGCAGTGGCCTCCATTACCTTTAAAGTGCTTTTGCTCCGTGTGCATTCAAAATGGAAAAAACTGAGCAAGATGGAGTGAGACAGATCATATTTCATGCTGTCAAGATATCTTTAGAGCGGGACATCCCGAGGAATGCCTTCCTCTCTCTCTTTGTGTGTGTGTGTGTGTGTGTGTGGCAAGAGAGACAGCTGAAAAACAAATGATTAAGCAAAGTCTCGACATGAGACTCCCTGTTTCTTGCAGTCATCCTTTTTATTTGGTTGTATAAAGTGATGACAGCCTTTGCCTGAGGACTTCTACTACTTCAGCACTGACAGCAGCACTTAGCTGGGGCTTGTATTACTGCAGGACTACAGTAGTCACACTAAAGAACACCTTCTTGAGTATTATTGCTGTAGTCCTTGCTGTAATTATTTGCGTCAGGGCACATCTGTCTAAACTAATCCATGTTGGCAGGCATCCATACATATCGACGTCCGATCCAAAAGCATGCCACTTGTCTCCTGAATTACACAAAATGACCCAAGCTCCAGCAGACAGACATTTACAAGATGTCAATTTCAGCAATTACAGTTAATGTGGACACCCTCATCTATCACACAGCACAGCAGTGGCACTTCCAATTGCTGTTTCTTTTGTTACTGTATGTCGTTGAGCTCGTTCTACTGTTGCAAATGCTAAAAATGTCTACTTCAAATGAAATCTGTTACCACCGTCCAAAATAAAATCCTATTGTCACAGCTTGAACGGAAACATTTTGCTCCAGAACAATGGAACTACAGCAGATTAAGGAAATGAAAAATGACTTTTATCCTACTTCTTTGGTGACAACATCGACTGTACCATTAGTTTAACAAATGAAAAGTGAAAGCCTCAGAAAGGATTGAAAAGTGATTAATGGCCAAAAGATCTAATATAGTGATGTTTAAAAGCACTCTAACCTTTCAACTTTTAATAATATATATTTTAGAGATAGTGAATACATATCTTGAATTAAAAGGTTTGTTTTTCTAGTTTTGCATACAGAGCTTTGACAGAGATCTTTGCTCAGACGAGTTCTAGCCAGTTTTGTTTCCCATTACAAGTCCTTTTGGTAGTCCAGTTGGTATCCAGAGCTTATCCACTACCCAGATTGTATTAGAGGGATTATTTGCTCCCTGTGCCAAGACTTCAATTCTGCTAATGAGGGCACGGAGAGCAGCAGCATGGACTCAGGTCACTGATAATAACACAGATGTACACCATGTTAAGTCTACCTGAGGGTACCACATGTTGCAGGACCTACGTGTACTTTCTGATTTGTAACCCAGAGCAATCTATCACATTTCCCCCCAAAACTGACCTGGTGGCTGACAATGTAAAACACAGAGTTCTTCTCACCATTGGTCTCATTTGTTTGTGGCTACTCTATAAATGTCTCTTATCTATTTTATTATTGTTAAATGTTACACAGCAGCTGTAATGCATTTCACAATCACAAAAAACCTACACCAGCTGGCCTATTTGATACGTTTGATAATGTAACAGACTTACACCTACTAAATTCTGATAAATGTAAGTTAATTGAACATTTCTGTCATCTTTCTCATGTCACACTGTTTGTCCCAATAACAAAGTAATTCCTCTTCCCTCTCTAAAAGGCACAGTTAACCCAGCTCAGTGTATCAGCTACTGTATCTGTGGTAACCACCTGCTTTTACACCTCACACACACACACACACACACACACACACACGTCAGGTTGCATATTAACAATACTGCAAACCATCGGACACCTTGGGTGCATGCATACAACACCCATATTGTACACAGTAGTGTCCTAGCAAAGCAATTCAAAGCAAAACAATTTCAACATGTTTGCACATATGATGGTCAAGTTTAATTTAGATTTGTAAACTGGAAAATAAACCCGTTTTAACTTTGAAATTGAGCTTAGTCGCCTTTTTAGTACAAATAAAATAATAAAAAGCCTGCTGATTTGTCCTAACTTCTTATTAACAACATCACTTTCCCAAAACACTACACTGGCTGATACTATTTTCACACTCCTACTGTGACACTGTATTTTCCCACTTGAAAAGGCTTCCAAGTGGCTTTAAAATCACAGTTGGCTCAAACTTTACAGTGATATCCATGAGCAACTGATACGTTAAATCTGAAACTCTGATCATGACCTATGGCCAAAGGCTCCTGTAAACAAAACAGACAAGTGGCTCATGTGCAGGCATTCTGTATGTACAGTGTTTCTGTGCTGGTGTGTTTGTTTGTGTGCACATGTCCCTCCTGTCGTCCTTCTGTCCAGAATAACAGTATGGGATTTTGGCACTGCCAGCCAACCGGGTCACTAATGACCACATGGCCAATTAGTGGAGCTAAACAACAACCAGATTCCCTCCTCCACAGCCTGAAACACAACAAGCATTCATCCAAATAATCACAGACAGGAAAACTATGAGGAAAATCTGGGCTGAGGGGACTCAGTAGCAGCAGACAAAGATGTGTATCATCATACGCATCGGGAAGCCATTTCTTTCACCCTGAAGAACCAGTCCCACATATTTTTGTCTTTCACTGGCTTCTGTCTTTTCTGCTGCTACACAAAGAATGCTGCTCAACAAAGAAGAAAATGACCAAAGGAAAGATAGTATTAGTACTCATGCTGCTGCTACTACTACTGTTGCTACTGAATGTTTACAGACTTGCATGTAAGTGATAGCTAGTGATATGTTATGCTGAATTTATGTTGTCAACTTGACTCTTCTTGGGGGGTTTAATGTGAATTCTGAATAGGGATGCAACTCATGAATAATTTAGTCTACAAAATATCAGAAAATAGTGAAAAATGTTCAACACGATTTCTCAGAGCCAAAGGTGATGTCTTCATACGTCTTGTTTTGTGCAAAATAAGGCTGCAACTAACGATTATTTTCATTATCGATCAATCTGCAAATTACTTTCACAATTAAATCAGTCCAAACTCTTCATTACTGTCATAAATGACAATGAAAAGCAGCAAATCCTCACATTTAAGGAGCTGGAACCAGCACATGTTTGGTGTTTTTGCTTCATATATTACTTAACAATCAATCATAATAAATTTGTCAATTACTGTTGTTAACCGATTAGTCGACTCATCGTTTCAGTACTACTTCTGGATGTTTGTTGGGGGAACGTTATCAAGCCTTGAATATTGAGGCAGATCCTCCTTTGATTAACACTGGTTGTAGGTTGAAGTCTTTTTGTTTGTGTCATGTAAAACTAAAGTTACTGTAAATGATGTACAGAAGATTCTTTGTTGCACTGAAATTCTCTTTGAGGCAGTCAGAGGTCAGAGGTCAGGATCAGATGTACAACAGCTGGAGCTGTTTGGGTTTCAATGTCTTACTTGAGACATTTCACAGGGTGGGGAGTTATTGCAATTGGGGTTTGAACCTTGGTTTACTGTAAGCTTGTACTGTAATAGTGTTTTTGATAAACATGTATTTTCATGTCACTTTCTAACATTTCTGTCTGTGTCGTTTCAGCTACTGATTGTTTTAAATTGTCTTTAGGAAGCATACATACAGTATTTGTCTAACTTACAGCCAAGTTATGAAAGTACCAATTTGTGTGTATTTGACGTGTGTGTGTGAGTGAGTCAGGGGTCTGGAGTCACAATGAGTCACACACACACTGACAAATCCAAAAAGCAGAATTAACATCACTTGACAGGTATGGTTCCCCAGTTTAGCACACGTGTTGTCATGGTAATGTGATGCATTCATGTGTGAGTGTGTGTGAGTATGAGTGTACACCTTAGGGTGTATGTATTTGTGAAACAAGAGTGTGAAAACAGGTTGACATTAACACCTAAGCGATGTAACTGTGACACACACACACACACACACACACACACACACACACAACGCCACAGACAGCCATTATGCCTTGCACTGACTAGGAGACACATAAACTGACGCCCTGACTCATGTCACAATTGTAATTTCCTTATTGACGTCGAACAGTGCACACTGGGATAAAGAGAACATCTTGGGGTAGCAAATATTATAAGATGCAGTTTGTTTACACTAAATATATTGGGTTGGGATAAAAATAACTATTTGAAAATATTACCTTGGGCTCTGAGAAATTGTGACGGCAATTTTATCTGCCATTTTATAAACTACAAATACTCCACAGGCTAATTGATTATGAAAAGAATCATTAACATTGGGCTGCAAATATCAAGCATGTTTGATAAGGACAGAACTCGCCCTCGAGAAGAACAGAGCACCAACCTTCTCACAGCAAGGTAGCGATGAGACCTGTCAACATACTGAATACACATCTCTGACACAGTGAAAGCCAGTCTCTACTCTTTAGGCTGCCTACAGGAAGAAACCTGAGCAGCTCTCACACTCATCCATCCTGTCTTGTCACAGCAGAGCACAACAGAGCTGGTTCCAACGCTAAAAAGCACAGAGACCTTTGGATTCCTTCATCGTTCAGTAGCCACGGGGAACCCCAGAGGGTTCCACTGGAAACCCTTCATAAAGAGTCCATTAACACTGAATGCACTTCCATGAACCTCTAGCTGCATCATGTGAACTCAAATGTCCAACTGTGTTTATTTTTCATGTCTCAACTACCAAATGATTACATGCTCCTAAAATGGAATTTAATAACTTATCACTTATAAGGACAATCAAAATCCTGCCACATATCCCCACGAGCCTCTTTCCATATGGATTTTTGTTGACTGTGTGGTAATTGTAGCTGAGTGTGAGTAACTGACTACTCAAAGTAGATGTGGTTCGATTGCTAGAAAATATATTTTTTGCTTAACATATAAATAGAAAATATGATGGTTTTCAAAAAGGAGGGAGGCAGGGACATGGGCCAGGACTTCAGCCATCTATTACTGTGAATGGAAATAATCTTTCAGCTATAAAACCAATATGACAAAGAGGCAATAACACAACGCACAGAGCTCCAAATTGCAGATGCATTGGTCAACAATACTGCAACATGACAAGGGAAGCATTTGGAAACGATGACAACACATGCTAAACACAGGCAGAGTTCATTAACAAAGTTGAACAGAGGTCAGTTCAAAATTCAAATGAACCAAGAGGGATATAATGGAACTATATTAGGAATCTAGTTGCTTCAAAGTTAAAATACTTTCTCATAGAGTGTTACTTTGTCTACAACTTCAAATACTGAGGGATGAACCAATAACAGTTGGCTTACCTTGGGATGGTATGCAGCGTTTCGTATCCTGTCCACCATCTCCTGGCCCTCGGGGTGCACAGCAGCCACATGGGACCACATCCTCTCCCAGGTTACACTCTCAATGGGAAAACCGGTCCTATTAACATAGAAAAGAACCCCTCCATCCTTCTCCTCTTCCTCCCCAGGGGACCGGGAACTGTTGTTAGGGGGTGAGGCGGAGGACTCCTCCTGGGTGCTGCAGCGGAGGAGGCAGTGTGAGCTGGTGCTCTTGGACCGGCCATGCCTGCTCAGCTTGGCTGGGGAGGTGCCGGTCCGGCTTGGGGAGTTGGGTCCCGTCATTAATCCCAGGAGGGCCAGGAGGAGGAAAAGTTAGGGCAGGCAATCCTCCTCCAGCTACAAGAGCTTCTTCTTGTTTGTCAGTGTTGGACAGTACATGTTGATCTTAAGGGGCAAACCTGGCAGGGTAAAAAGAAAAACGCAAACTCTTCAACCATACTAGAACACATTTTGTTTCCTCAAAGCAGGCTAAAAATGTCATTATGCTTTTTGAAATAGGTCTACAGTATAGTACAATTTCAGTTCTAAAAAATGTTTCCATAAAGGGTACAGTAGTGTTTTAATAAGGTGCTTCCCGCCATGTAGGTGCACTCAAAGAAGATCTGTGCCTGCCTTTCCTATTTTGGAAGAGGAATGGTGGTGCTACAGCAGAGTATGAAGCCTTGACAACATGACAACAAATCCCTATAGGGAAGCAAAATGTAGCAACAGTGGACCAAGATTGATTTCTTTCATAGAAATCCTACAATAAATGTAAAATGCATAAATATGACAGCAAAATCTAAAAATTGTGCAGAGAAGTCATAGGTCCAAAATAACCCACAGGACATCATATTAGGTGATAGACAAAATCCTATTATACATGATAAAATCAATATTGAGAATCACACAAGTAGCCTAGGGTACCAAAGGTGTAAAATACACTATGAAGTACAGAGGTTATTATAAAATCAACAAAGGCGAGCACGGTTTTAAAACTTAGAAATGTAGCTAACTCTACCCTACAGAACGATAGGGGGCCTATCAAACTCATTCATGAGTATAACAGAAACTAATGCTAAATTCTTTCAAAATTACATTACATTGACAGCATGCACAAAATTAAAGACATAACTCACTGCAGAACGAAAATGTCTTAAAAACTCAATAGTGAGAACCACAGGAAGAGGTTCATATCGATATCAGGGATTCTTTTTTGTTAGAGTGCATCTGCTGAAATATCTCAACCGTTATTAATCCAACCGTACCGTATTTTCCACCGGGGCTCCGATTTCAGACAAACGACAGAACCTGCCGTTTAAAAGGCATTTGACTCGAAAAACACACAGTGAGGCGAGGTAGGTCCCATTCATAACAAGGCGTCGTTGTCCACCACAGGCTGTAAAGTCTTGTTTTGGTTCGAGGCTTTGTAACTTCACCCCTTCTTGTGTGTGTCAAGTTAGCAAGAGCTAACAACCGTTGTTGGGCTGGGAATACGGAAGATTCCACTAAAGTAAAAGCAGTACGTTCGTCGATCTTGCGTATATAACGAATAACAACTACCAATCGTTGAAGCATTCTCACAGATCCATTACGCCTTCGTCTGTAAGGGTTTTAAGTGTGTCAGTAAAGGCATTATCTCGAAAACTTCAACCAAAAGAATCGTGTTCTCGTCGGAGCTTTTTTATTTTGAAAATATCTTCCGGAAGTCCTTCTGTTTTGCTAGCTAGCTGACACTAGCGGGGGCCGTTGCCTCCCACCACCCCAGTCCGGGAAAATGACCTCCTCTGCGCATTCCTCCCCGTCAGCAGCCTGCACGGCTCCTCGGTATCAACTATCTCCCCCGAAAATCCGACTTCATGTTGATAAAGAAGGCTTCTTCAATCCCTCACATGATTAAATTATTAGGGATAAAACGGTCCTACTTGCTACCTACTGTTCTTCTGTATCTCTCCGTTGTACGTATCCCCGGCAGCCACCAACGTTCGGCAGCCTCTTATTGGTCGAGCCAACAAAGAGGGGCGGGGCCGGAGAGTACGCTGCACCATATTTGGAACTGACGGCGCTCTCTGATTGGTGGATTTTGATAGACGAAGGCGTCAACAAGTGATATGTCTGCAACAAATGGGATTTTCTGCCCCTTGTTGCAACTGTTGATTTTGCATATTTTGTTCATTTTCAGGTGCTCTTGATAGTTAGTTGTTAGTTCTCAGAATATAATAGAATAGAATAGAATTGAACAGAGTAGAATACAATATAATAATTCTTACAACAAAAGTCTGTCCACACACCTCACAAAATAGAGACAGAATATGAGTTTTAATAAAAGTTCCAAATGTGGTTGTAAATAATGATGACTACATGATATTACAGGGAGACACAAGGTTCATCTCATTGCATATAAAGGTGACAGGTGAAACATGCTTTAAAAAGTCCTCTCAGTCCTTGACCTGCCACCCAACAGTACATACATCACTACACAATAATGTTCCTGATAGCAAGTTCATTGAACAAAATGTATCATATTTACAGTATATGACAATCAGCCACATGAATGTTGGGCTATTACTTTTACATTGCAGTAGAAACTTAACTTATGACGCCCCCTTCTGGCCTTCTGGACAAAACGCTTTTTGACAGCAACACAGGAGGGAAAGGTGAACACTTGGTTATGTTTAAAATAACACGGAAACATTATAATACTAGAAAATAACAGCTGGATGCAGTTTCTCAGCTGTATCAGAAACAATAAACGCTGCACGCTAAATAACTGAGTTAGAACATGAGGATTAAATATAAAATACTCTCCAAGATTTGGATTGCATAGACACTTTCCCCACAAGAATCAATACAGTACCAATAAAGCAAAGTGAAAGGAGTGAATTCTTGTTAAATTCACACAAAACTCACTCTGGGAATAACAACTAATGAAAAACTATAAATGTAAAATAAATGTATTTATATGATATTAAATGTAACTGTGTTATTTTTTTGGTTAATTGATGGTGGCATAGAGGTCGCTGGGATCAGCAGAGGCTCCAGCAGAAGAGGAGGGAGCTTTCACGGTGCTGTAGGTCACTGCATCATCACGACCCCGAACCTATAGAACATAAAAGGAACACAGTACATCACATAAATTACAGGAGACATCTGAGTTCACCACAGCGAGGCAACACGATGAAAAGAAAGACACAATACCAAGCAGCCGGCATCCAACACCACATTAACACGACGGTTAATAATGAAATACATTAAAAACACAAAATGAAACACAAAATTACCCAATAACATAAACACAACAAACTGCGACATCATAAAATGTAATAAAACACAAAGTAACATCATCACATGCAACACAGCAAACATCGCATACAATTTAACACGGACCGGCTGACATCACAATCCTTAATCCCAAATTTATATGGGATTTAAGGGTAAAATAGGCATTCCTTTTTTTCATACATGAACATTTTTCCTAGATTCACTATTATAACAGACAGTTTACCCGGCCTTCACTGTTGGTCTTCCTGGTGTAGCTGATGGAGGCATAAGAAACTCCATCTTCAGGATCAGCCTGCACAGAGAAGACAACGTAATGGCTGCTCAGTAACGTGGATCTATACCGACTCACTCTCATACTTTTCTTTTAGTCTGTCACAGTCAATATTTTAACTTCTTTTACTTTAGCTGAGGAGGTCATGTTATGTATCATGTGTCTGTGTCAAAATGTTGTGATTAGTATCCCGGTTCTGAGTCTTTTCCTGGTTTGGATCTTATCCAGGATGTGAAAACTGGTTATTCGTATCCCTGTTTACATGATTTGAACAGTATCCAGGTTTCTGATCACCTTCCTGCAGGTGTGTCTTGATTCCTCACTATCTCAGTCACTATGTTCTGTACCAGCAAGTATGTTCAGAAACCAGGATAAGGTGTTTACATGCCACAGTATCGTGGTTTCTACTCCCGGTACTACTCCAGGTAGCATATTCAGGTTTCTGAAACCAGGATACGGTGTTTACATGCACAACTGGGATACTCCAAAAACCAGATCATAACCAGGATACTAGTGCACATATAAACAGCACCAACTGATGATCCTAAGCTTTATTCTATTCTATTCTGGTATAGTCCAGTTGCACCATTCTCCTTCGTTTCTTTTCTTAAACAGATATATTTTGGAGAAAAACACACATTTCTATGAGTGTAACATGTGCAGTGTGTAGTGTGAGATCTCACCGCGTCCTGACTGGTTTCTGGAGCAGACTGAGTCACTTCAGGGTTTAAGGTCAGCCCCTGGACAAACAGTCCGGTTACATTTGATCAAAAAGCGTCTTACAGTTCAGTTAACGCAGACGTTTCCAGGGTACAAAGAAAGCTGTACACCTGTACAATGCAATACAATGCTTGCATGACACATTATCTGTGTATGTTTCATTGTCTCAGGTACTCTACTTCAGTCCAGCAGATAAATGAATCTTCTCCTGACAAAATGCAATCAAATACAACAATAAATACTGTTGCTGTGAAGCTTATAATGCTCTGTTTTTATGACTCAGTGTCAGAGAGAAGTTGATTCAACTCTGTTGTCATTTTGGAGGCTGAAATATATGTTGTTCATGGCCGGATCATCCTGCTAGTGACCCCCTTCTTCCTTCCAGACTCTGAAGGTCTGGTGCCCTGGGCCAGTTGCTGGCTTTGCCCAGAGTGTGAGAGCCGTGGTGTTGCTGTATTGGGCTGCATCATATTGTAAGGTGTACTTACTTATTATATTTTGCTCATATGTCAATAGTGTGTTTGACTTTTGCTGCTGTAACCACTTAGTTTCAATACAACATAATTATTTATTATTATTCTCTTTCAATAACTGTTTGGAACCACAGTTTCACAGTGAAGAGGAACCACCACAAACACTGGTTTGCTCTATAATTGCATAAATACTGTATAAAGCGCTGATTCAGCTTTTAAACTCACAATGTTGTCGCCCATCTGTGTTGTGTTTACTGGAAAGACAAAAGAGAGACGTTATCTTCAGTGAAAATCCTAGTTGATCAAGAAAGTCTTGTTGACTAGATCTGCGTATATTCTCACCTTTAGCTCTCCTCCATCTTACGACTACAACAACAGTTATCAAGAGTGCTGCTAAACCCACAGGCACAAGGATGTACCTCCACCAACCTGGAATGAAAATTAAAACATTACACTTTTTTTCTACAATTTTTTTAATCAAGTGTCAGCCTGACACTCGATATGTGACGGAGAGAGACAAAGAGATTCTAGAGACACAAGATGTCATTACTTTTACCTGCATCATCATTTGTAGATTCAGTTTTGTTTGTTCCTATTGTTGTACTTTTCACTATTGTTCTTATCGTTGTTGATTTAGTTGTTGCTACTGTTGTGTCCTCACCTGGACAAATAAATTGACAAACTGTTGAGTGATAAAATACCTCTTGTCGTCCATCTGCACGAACTAAAGGAGAAGGAATGGTGTCATCTAAAGATTCAAATCCATCAAATAAACAATGTGGTTTATTTTTATCAGTATCAAGTGATTTTAATCAGTTTTCTCACCTGAGGACTGAGACCTGAAGGTGAACAGCTGCACTTCTTTAGTGTAAATATCTGTCACTTTACATTTAAATAACTCATAATTCTTTGATGTGTAAATCTTAAAGGTCACATTGGTTGAGCAGTCAGTCTGTGATCTCTGTGTCTTCATGTCTTTGTCGTCTTCGTCCACATCTTTACCCTCAAACAGCCACTTCACTGTGTTTCTACAGTGATGTTCATGTGTGAACACAGAGCAGGTTAACGTCACCTTATCATCGTCCTTATGTTCAGTCACTGGTGAAGATGGAGATATTGTGAGAGAAAGACAACAAGAGTGAAATTAACTTCCTCACTGTAATCATAATTATTGTAATGTTTCAGTATTTTGTTCTAACAAGACAGTTTGAGCTGAAAACATTATGATGTAAATACTCACTGTTAATAACAGACAGATCAACCTGAGAGTCTGGACCTTGATGTTGTCCTGATCTGTACTGTTGACAGAAATAATGACCAACATCCTCGACTGTGACCTTCTTTATAACCAGAGAACAGTTCGCTGTAACACTCAGTCTGTCTGATTTAGCTTTGGCGTTTTCACCAATCTGCCCAAGTTTAATCAGCTCTACTGATGCTGTGTTTCCTGAACCAGCAAAGATCCATGTAGTACTGTTACATTTGTCCTGATCATCTATCACATTTTCACAAGTCAAAGTCACTTCATCTCCAACTCTGACAGTGAAGGAGACAGGTTGTCTGGTTGCCGTTGCTGAGAAGAAATATGAAAAATTTACTGAAATAAGAACAAAGTAATTATGCTCATAGTTATTGTGAGGATGATTTTAGATACAACAGATGCTTAAAAATGTGTCTCATCCTTACAAGAGTCAGCTAAAACCACTCTGTTAAAAACAAACAGCAGACTTGGCTGTCTGAGTTAAATTAGTAGCATTACTAAATTAAAGTTGTGCAATTCTGTTACTTATATATATATATATATATATTACATGTGTCCTTACCTGTAATCTGAAGGACTGGTATCAGTAAAACAGACATTTTAATCCATCTGAATTCAGCCATCGTGCCTCTCTGTCTCTCTTGCTCGCAGTCTCTCAACTGTCAAAGTCTTACTTGAAGAGAAATATAGCATCTACTTCCTGTGATAAATAAGGTGTCACTTCCTCATCGTGACTTTCCTTTAACCTCTGATGTCAGTTGCTGTTTTTTTTTTTTTACCAAGGCAGAACATATGAACTCTTCTTTTCCTTTGTTGCTGTACGTGGAACCAGTCAGTGCCAAAGTCCTGGTGCAGCAGGTGATATTAACTTTACAGCAGGAGAAAGAAAGAGAAAATATATCCCTTTTGGTCTGCCACAGTTTGCACTCATTCAGTTGTTTAATGCGACTCTCTCAGGTGATTCAGTGCACACAGCGCAACGAATGTCACCACTCATAACCCACTTCCTGACCGCGAAACCCTTCTGCACATTGTTTCCATGGCTCAATTTCAGGTGATACAGAAAAGAAGATACAAAAATAATTAAAAACCAATCAATCTTTAGCTATGATCATATTTATTTAATGTTTATTTAGGGACAAAACCCGACAAGAAAATACATACAAAACAGCACAAACAATGATACAATAAAAACTCAATAACAGGACCAGATCATTCATGACTACATGTGTGATCTCTCTTTAAATAACTGTCCCAGTCATTTCAGTTCATCAGTCCAAAGGCTGATTTACAAAAGGGCACCTTACCCATAAACGCACCCGGTGTTACTGAGGCAGAAACCCTGAGAGGGGTCACAATATACCGTTTTGTACACATTTTCTCATTTATATAAGAAACCAGCCATTTGAATATCATCTTCTTACTTCTACTTTTCCCATTGTGCTACTGCGCTGGGATCAGCAGAGGCTTCAGCAGAAGAAGAGGAGGGTTTCACTGTGCTGTAGGTCACTGCATCACCTTCATCATCTGTACCGCAAACCTTTGAATTAAAAGAGAAACAGCACGACACGTAAATTACCCAACAGGACGTGGCACAACATCATTCAACACAATGAAAGACGACGGAGCAAAGCAGCATCCTGACACCGAACAACACAGAAACACAACACAATGAATTCTGCAATGAAATACATCAAAACACACATAAACACAACATAACTCATCATGATGCACCACAACACAGTATCAAACATTATGAGCACAACACACTCCAACATACAGTATATATACATACATACATATACACCGATCAGCCATAACATTATGACCACCTGCCTAATATTGTGTAGGTCAAACTTTTGCCACCAAAACAGCCCTGACCCGTCGAGGCCTGGACTCCACTAGACCTCTGAAGGTGTGCTGTGGTACCTGGCACCAAGACGTTAGCAGCAGATCCTTTAAGTCCTGTAAGTTGCGAGGTGGAGCCTCCATGCATTGGACTTGTTTGTCCAGCACATCCCACAGATGCTCGACTGGATTGAGATCTGGGGAATTTGGAGGCCAAGTTAACACCTTGAACTCGTTGCCGTGTTCCTCAAACCATTCCTGAACCATTTTTGCAGTGTGGCAGGGCGCATTATCCTGCTGAAAGAGGCCACCGCCATTAGGGAATACCGTTTCCATGAAGGGGTGTACTTGGTCTGCAACAATGTTTAGGTAGGTGGTACGTGTCAAAGTAACATCCACATGAATGGCAGGACCCAAGGTTTCCCAGCAGAACATTGCCCAAAGCATCACACTGCCTCCGCCGGCTCGCCTTCTTCCCATAGTGCATCCTGGTGCCATGTCTTCCCCAGGTAAGCGACGCACACGCACCCGGCCATCCACATGATGTAAAAGAAAACGTGATTCATCAGACCAGGCCACCTTCTTCCATCGCTCCGTGGTCCAGCTCTGATGCTCACGTGCCCATTGTAGGCGCTTTCGGCGGTGGACAGGGGTCAGCATGGGCACCCTGACCGGTCTGCGGCTACGCAGCCCCATACGCAACAAACTGCGATGCACTGTGTGTTCTGACACCTTTCTATCAGAACCAGCATTCACTTTTTCAGCAGTTTGAGCTACAGTAGCTCTTCTGTTGGATCGGACCACACGGGCCAGCCTTCGCTCCCCACGCGCATCAGTGAGCCTTGGCTGCCCATGACCCTGTCGCCGGTTCACCGGTTTTCCTTCCTTGGACCACTTTTGGTAGGTACTGACCACTGCAGACCGGGAACACCCCACAAGAGCTGCAGTTTTGGAGATGCTCTGACCCAGTCGTCTAGCCATCTCAATTTGGTCCTTGTCAAAGTCGCTCACATCCTTACGCTTGCCCATTTTTCCTGCTTCCAACACGTCAACCTCGAGGACAAAATGTTCACTTGCTGCCTAATATATCCCACCCACTGACAGCTGCCATTGTAACAAGATAATCAATGTTCTTCACTCCACCTGTCAGTGGCCATAATGTTATGGCTGATCGGTGTATATTTGGCACAGACATTCATGGTTCACGTGATTCGTGGTTCATGGTGACCTCCTGGTTGTGGTGACATTTGTGGTTTTAAGTGAAATGTCTCAACAATTATGGGATGGATTGCCATTCAATTTGGTACAGACACCCACCTCCCCACCCCCACCCCATCAGGAGGATTTGAAACAATGGCCCTTAAACTTTTCATCTAGTGCCATCTGCTGGTCAAAATTCCAATACTTTTGACCAAAAACTTGTAAGACTAATGACATTCCCACCAGCCACAGCTGTACTTTGTGTTTAGTGCTAATTAGCATGCTAATGTTAGCATGCTAGTTAGCATGCTAACATGTTGAACTAAAATAGTGACCATGGCAGAGATTACACCTCCTTAGCATCAGCATGTTAGCATTGTCATTGTGAGCATGTTAGCATCATGGATGTGGTTAGCATGCTGCATTTAGCTCAAAACACCACTGTGCAGCCTCACAGGGCCGCTAACAGGGCTGTAGACTCTTGCTTCTTCATTCACTACCAACACCAGTGTAACCAAGCAGACAGCTTACCTGGGCTTTACTGCTGGTCTTCCTGGTGTAGCTGATGGAGGCGTAGGAAACTCCACCTTCAGGATCAGCCTGCACAGAGAAGACAACATGATGGCTGCTCAGTAACATGTGGGCATTCTAGATTAGTTGCATAACTTCACTTCTCTTTTTCTCTGTTGCAGCAGGAAGTTAAACGGTGAGTGTGACTTTGTACTGGGTGTAGTGTGAGATCTCACCATGTCCTGACTGGTCTCTGGACCAGGCTGATTCACTACAGGGTTTAGGTTCAGTCCCTGGAAAAAGACAGTCTAGTTACAGTTTTGCATTTAAATCAAAGGATACGTATTATAGAATATACTGTGTGCTATGCTGTACATTCGCATATCAATCACATATAACTTCTTCAGTTATTTATCCCTCTCAAGCTACATTCTAAATTTGATATACAATGCAAAAATCTATATCAAAGCAACTGGTCCCTTTGCAGCTACAACCGAGTACTATCAATACAATACAGTCACAGTTACTTTAGTAATTGTGAAGAACTACCGCAAACACTGTTTTTTAAAGCCATAACTGTATACACATTTGATTATTAAGGTTTAAAACACACCATGTTTTCATCCATCTGTGTTTTGTTCCCTGAAAAGACAAAATAGAGAGTTGACGTTAGCTTCAACGGTGGAAATCCAGGTTTACCAAAACGTCTTGTTTGTAACAGTTTCATCTGTGGATGCTCTCACCTTTAGTTTTCTTCCGTCTGATGACAGCCACAACGATTATTAAGAGAGCTGCTAATAAACCCACAGCCCCAATCATGTACCTCCACCAATCTGGAAATAAAAACATTCAAAAGTATTTTGGCTGCAACTTTCTGTCTATCATGTCTACATTGACTCTTACTTTGCATATTTTTAATAGTATCTTTAAGCAGTTTAACTATCTAAATGATCAAGATACATACAATAAGATTAGAAATGAAAGACAATGGAGAGAGAGAGAGATGTAAGATGTTAAGTCACTACCTAGTTGTGGAGATGCATCCTCTGCAGATGGTGTTGTGTTTCTGCCCTCTATTGTGCCTCCTTTTGATTTAGTTGAATACGACATGAAATGACAAAACACAACAAACGGTGTGATAAAATACTTCATGTTTACTATCTGAAGAGACAAAATGAGGAAGAATAATGTCACCTTAAAACTTAAAATTCATCATAATAAAACCAAATGTACCTGATTTCTTACATGAGGACTGGGGGTTAACATTACACAGCAGCACTTGTCCGTTCTTCTTATCTGTGACGTTACACTTCAGGAAGTCATAATAGTTTGACTCCTGATTGAGATGAGGAGTTGTAAATGTCACAGTGGCTGAACAGGATCTCGGTGATGTCTCCAAGATATTCTCATTACCCTCATACAACCACGTCACTGTGTGTTCACACCCTTCATATGTCAACACAGAGCAGATCAAGCTGACCGTATCATTGATCTGATGGTGATCCACTGGTGAAGATGGAGATATTGTGAGAGAAAGACAACAAGAGTGAAATTAACTTCCTCACTGTAATCATAATTATTGTGATGTTTCAGTATTTTGTTCTAACAAGACAGTTTGAGCTGAAAACATTATGATGTAAATACTCACTGTTAATAACAGACAGATGAACCAGAGAGTCTGGACCTTGTTTGTCTCCTGATCTGAACTGTTGACAGTAATAACGACCAACATCATTAACTGTGACATTCTTTATAACCAGAGAACATTTCTCTGTAATATTAACTTTGGAAATCTCATTTTGTTTAATCTGCCCAAGATTGATCAGCTCTCGTGTTGATGACGTAGGATGACGACTGGCAGTCCAAGTAGTACTGTCACATTTGACCTGATTTTCTATCACATTTTCACACGGCAGAGTGACTTCATCTCCAACTCTGGCAGTGAAGGAGAGGTGATTCTGTCCAGTTACAGCTGATGAAGATGAGAGATAAATATAAAAAATGAACTTGTGTTTATAGTCATGTGTGATGATAACATTAAATACAACAAACAACAGCAAATGTTCCTTATGCTGTACAAGAATCCACTCAACACACCATGTTCAAATCAAACAGCAAACTTACTTAAATTAATGTTAGTAACTTAAATACTATTAGTGATGTTTTGTCATGTATGTGTTTTTTATATCCTTACCTGCAAACTGAAGCACCAGTATCACAAATAAAGACATCTGAATCCATCTGAACTGAACCATCTTGCTCCTCTCTCTCTCGTTCTCACGCCCTCGAATGTCAGCGTTTCTGAACTGGTGCTTCTTACAGCATTTACTTCCTGATATTAGTAAAGTGTCACTTCCTTATAGCGTCTTGAAATGTTTTTTTTTTAATCTTTCAGTTGTTGAATTGATGTAGACGTATCTCTCTGAATTTCTTGTAGATATCTTAACAACCAAAAAGCCGGCTGTGGTTCAGTGTGGAGATGAAGGAGAGGAGCTACGTGTTATTAGACCGGACAGATGACGTGGAGGGAATCTGCAGCTCTGACTGAGGACCAAACTCCTCTTTCAGTCAGAGAAACTTCAAGTCGAAATGCAAACTTCTCTCACAGAAGGAATCTTCGCAGCACCAGTTGAGATCCGAATCTGGGCTCCTGGAGTTGACAGTGAACGTCTCCACTCAACCACCACCCAAAACCACAGCACACTTCCTGTCTATTGTGGTGTTTCAGAGTCAAATACTTCCAATCTACAATCACAACCTCTATTCATATAATGCTTTTGAAAAGGGACCCACTGGTTTTTCTGTGCACAGGGACAGTATTTGCATTTTAAGAACTAATTCTGAATACAGTTAATGAAACGTAAATGAAAAATGCACAAAAAACAAAACAGTTTTTTAGCAGTAAAGACGACAGATGCAGATAGCAGATTTAGCAGGATTTCCACAGTTTTCACTCATTCAGTTCTTGATTTTGCAGTGATTGTGACGTCCTGAAAAGACGAAGAAGAGACTTTGGCCTTAAGATACACGGTGATGTTTGACACCACATAAACTCCTCCTCCACCAGAATCTGATGTGCGGCTCATGGTGCAATATGGTGTTACTGAGGAAAACAAATGTGATGACATGGTTTTAGCTGGTTTCAGAATTGTTGGTTCCTCATGAAGCACACTGAGTCTTTGCTTGTCGTATGAAATGTGCTATACTGTATATGCTATAAATAAACTTGACTCGTTGCAGCTCAGTCATTTTTTCCTGAGAACTGAAGGGGAAGTGTTTCACTGACAGTGTGGGTAGTTCAGCAGCAGAGCTCTGGTGGTTTTTACCCTCTAATGATGACCAGATAAGCCTCTCTGGAACAAACAGTCAACACTTTGTCAACACATGGTGATGGAAGTTTTGGGGTCACACCCTGAGGCCTTATCGGTGTATGTCGATAATTTAACCTCTGTATACTGAATACAGCCCTATAGTTCAGACAGGTGCCAGTTATTTTAAAGTCACGTGTTACAAACACCTTCCAGTCTTCCATATAAAAAGATCTGGTTGCTTCACCGCTTTCTTCTTCCCTGCAGTTTCACCTCCTCCACCTCCTCCACCTCCCCAGACTCCTCCTGCATTCAAGTATGTGATCAAATTCATTTAATTGGGACTTAGGGCTCTAATGGTTTGGCTCTATATGTTTCAATTCAAAGACATATCATATGTGACCATTGAGGATGAGAGTGAAGCAACAGAAGCACCTTCTTTCAAACTCAGAGCGTCTGTGTTGTTTATTACAGTAGTCCAGCCTGTAACAATAAAATAATGGACAAATGTTTCTAATTCTCGCTAGGACAGAAATGTTTCTCTCTCGCAATATTTTAAAAGTGGCATGAAGGCTCATTTTGTAACTATGTTAATGTGGCTGTTTAAATTCAGGTCAATGTTTCTGACTTTACTTTCAAGAGAAAGGGATTTAACGTGAGCACTGGCTTTTGACCTTTCTTCTTTGACTTTAAAGTAATTATTTATTATAAAAACATCTACAGCAAGAAAATTAACCTACCATGCATGGTACAGTTATATAAAAGACAACACATGAGCGGTTATTAAGCACTTCTTTATTTGCAGATTATACAATTCTCAGTTAAAATACAGAGACTATATTAAGGCTGGAAGTTCATTCAAACCCACATAACAAAGTGCACAAACACATTCTGGACGAACGATGTGAACGAACATGTTTACAGCAGTGCTATCAGTTCATTTCTTCTGTACACAAAGAGATTAAATACCTATTCTTTAAACAGCAATGAGTAAAATCTTAAAATCAAGTCCAAATTGTTAAAGTGGTTTTTCAACACCTAAGAAACTTATCAATGTTAGGTTACAAGGTTTCCTTTCTTTTGAGTTGATGTTGATGTTGAAGTTGTTGATCAGTGGAGTCTGACAGAAGGAAAAGGGCCTCCAAAGTTTTCATAGTTCACCGCACCATCATCTTCATCGTTTTGCTCCTGTGAAAAGCAACACAACACACAAAAAATGTTGACTTTGAATGCCGAGCAGTCCCTTACATTTTTTACAGCCCCAAAAGAGTCCAAAACTCCCAGATGTTCGAAACTGTTCACAGTTCAGAGTTGACTCAGCAGACCCTGAACGCACCATCAGTGACTGTCTGATCTGATCTTTACCTGACTGGCTGCTGCTGGACCAGAACGCTTCCCTGTTCGGCTTCTTACTGAGTTTAAAACCTGCACAAACACAAACAGCGAGACATTCACAGTCCTGCATTACAGTAACATGAACAGCTGCCACCAGCAGTTTTCATGTTTTTCATTTCTGTTTTTATGTTCAACTCACGGTGTTGTCACCAGGTGCTCTCTGGTTCCCTGGAAAACAAACCACAGAGTAACATTTCAGCTCAGTTTGTGTTAATCAGTCGAAACTAAACGTTGGTCTGAATTTTCTCACCTCGAGCTCTGATGAGAAGAACAGTGATCACAGTAATTAGGACGAGTTCAGCCGCACGCATAACCAACATTATGTAGTCCAGAGCAGAACAATCTGTACGAGCTGTGGAGCAGAAACATCAAGTCAGAGGAGAGACACAGTTTTTATTTCCAATATACATTTGAAAGATTTAAAACATGTTAAGGAGCAGGTTTGTGTGGGAAGTGGAAATAAAATTGAAATAAACTAAATGAAATATGAAGTTGCAAACGTGCTTCTTCTATAAAGACGAATCATGATTCAAAATTAAAAGGTAAGAAGAATATTCAGGATGCAATTTATGTTGACATATATACCAAATCTAGTTGTACAGGTGCATAAATACCATTCACTGCCTGTGTAGATGTGTTTCATATTGGATACAAATGAGTGAATGAATCAGTGATAACCGTGTGTAAATAAAATGAAATCATTTTGTTTCTCAGTGACTGTATTGCTGTTGTGTCTGTGCAGTAACTAAGCTGCTTCTTGTTCTGTTGAGTTTAATGTCGTGCTGTTGTTTTGAACTCTTCTGCTGCTGGTGTTGTTTTTGTCGGGTCCTCACCTGGACACATGGAAAAAACAAAACCCAACACACTGTAAGATGAGAAAACACAATCTGTATTAAATCATATTCTCACCTGGTGTCTCACCTGAGGACTGAGGGCTGAAGGTAACCAGCTGAACTTTTCCACTGTGAATATCTGTCACTTTACACTTGAATAGCTCATAATAGTTGGACTTGTGATCAGGATGCAGAGTCGTAAATGTCACAGTGGCTGAACAACGAGAGTGTGAAGTTTTTACATCTTTGTTGTCTTTGTCCACATCTTTACCCTCAAACAGCCACTTCACTGTGTGTCTACAGTAATGTTCATGTGTGAACACAGAGCAGGTTAACGTCACCTTATCATCGTCCTTATGTTCAGTCACTGGTGAAGATGGAGATATTGTGAGAGAAAGACAACAAGAGTGAAATTAACTTCCTCACTGTAATCATAATTATTGTGATGTTTCAGTATTTTGTTCTAACAAGACAGTTTGAGCTGAAAACATTATGATGTAAATACTCACTGTTAATAACAGACAGATAAACCGGAGAGTCTGGACCTTGTTGTTGTCCTGATCTGAACTGTCTGCAGGTGTAACGACCAACATCCTCGACTGTGACCTTCTTTATAACCAGAGAACAGTTCGCTGTAACACTCAGTCTGTCTGATTTAGCTTTGGACTTTTCAACAATCTGCCCAAGTGTAATCAGCTCTACTGCTGCTGTGTTTCCTGAACCAGTGAAGATCCAGGTAGCACCGTCACATTTATCCTGATCATCTATCACATTTTCACAAGGCAGAGTGACTTCATCTCCAGCTCTGACAGTGAAGGGGGAACGTTGTCCTGTTACTGCTGTGGAGGAAATGAGAGAAGAATATTATGAAGTTTGTTGTGTTTGATGGATAACAACAAATGTACTGTGTTAAACTTTAAATATTGTCTTACCTCTCAAATGAAGCAGCAGCATCAGAAATAATGAGATGTCAGTCCATCTGAAAGCAGACATTCTGCTGTCAGTCTCTGTCAGCGTCTAACGGCTCCTTGAATACAGAGCTTTGTTGTTTTAATGGGCGTCACCTACTCACCATTGTGTAATTTGATGAGTTTGTCTCTGAGAAAGAATGTTTTTTTTAGTGTGTGAAGCAGTTTAATTTAAACTGTGGGGGAGACATCTTGGAAGTTTAAGGAAGTTCAGCGATGACAAACCAAGGCTTGGTTCACTGCAGTCCAGCCTCTCTCTCTCTCCCGTCCATCCAACCACCATTACGTGTTTTCTCAGTCATAAACTTGTGTGTTTCCAGTTCTCTGATTAACACCCACCATCCTCCCACTGCAGAGAGCCAGTTCAGGTGCTCGTCTATTAAGAGGTTTGTGATGGTGCTCAAGTGGATGATGAATTCACTTTGAGTCACTTGACTTATTTATTTAGCCATTGCAAGACATGTTATATATTTAGATACAAAGCCTGAATGAAACAACAGAATCATTTTATAGAGTTCGAATCATCACAGAGTACATTTCTGAAAGTGTTCCTTAAATTTTGGTCAACAGTCAGAGCTTCCAGCTTCATGGATTGCTGCTGAAAAGAAATATGTCCATGAACATTTAGTTGCCTGTGTTGATTGATTTAGTTGTTAGATGCAGACATTAAGCAGAAATAAAGCACCACATTGAGCCCAGACCATGAATTAATTTGGTGGTGTTTTTCTCTAGCACCACCATGAGGTTGAAATGTGCGGTTTTGAATGAAATGTCTCAGCTGTTGGAAGGCTTGGCAAATTAATCTGGATCAAACATTCGTGTCCTATCCAGCCCCTCTTGGCTCAGCTGAGAAAAAAAAAGAGCCATGTGTAAATCTGGACTCTCTGATTCATGATCTGTGCGCACGGATTTGCAATCAACTTCTTTCTCCAGAGATGGCGACCGCATCATTAGATCATCTAGATTTAAGGGTAGATTTAATGCAGTATTGTGTTTTGCATTGGATGTTTCTGTTAGGATTAGGGTTGTTCCCCTCCACCTTCCCTATGTTCTCCTGGTTTTCCCTCCTCCCTGTGTTCCTGTTTGTCTTGTCTCGTGTTCTATGTGTTTCCCACTGTGGTAACAACCCATCGGCCGCTTAGTCTTCTGATTAAGTTCTCTAGTGTTTTTTGGTTGTACTGACTTCTGTCTCTCTGTGCTTCAGACCATCCATCCGTCCTGGGATCCATCTGCCCGGTTCGCTTTCCTTCTCCACGCTGCCACCCCGCTCGGTCCTGCCTTAGCCTGCCCAGTCCACTCCTCAGCTCAGTCCACCTGGCCTCGTCCCGCTCCACCAGGATTTCCCCGGACTTCAGCCTTTACCTGGCCACCGTGATCACTTCCTCCTTGCTTTCGTGTGAAAATAAACTGCATTATCTCCACCTGTTGGTTTTTGTGTTCTGCTTCTGGGGTCCTCTTGCCTAGTTACAACAGTTTCACAGCTTTCGTTGTGTAACGTTGTGTTCACTGTGCTTAAAAACCAACCACAGTGGGTACAGATTGCGAAACCGTGAGCATGGTTTACAAATATGTGCCCAGTTCAGATTTACATGTGGCTCTTTTTATTTATCTCAGCTGAGCCCGGGGGGGGGGCTCCGTAATGTCCCCCTCAGGATGAATTATAATAACTGCGGTGATTCCTTAACTTTTCATCTAGTGCCATCATCAGGTCAAAATCGTAATTTGTCCAATTGGTTGATGACCAAAAACCTGCAAAACTAATGACATTCCCATCAGCCTCAGCTGTACTTTGTGTTTAGTGCTAATACACAAATGTTAGCATGTAATGAGGATGGTGAATTACAGACAGATGTAATTTACAGCTGTACAGAGAGACACACTGTACTGACTAAAACATACTTTCTTTGATAAAAGGTTATGCAACAAATCGATTTGTACTTTCTTTAAGTGAAATTATCAGTTTTCTCTATAATTAGTTTTCAGGAACCTTCTTAAGAAATTACAGTTTTCAGTTCCTTTCTCTGAAATGAAAAGGAAGCTTTAGGAGCGTCACTAACACTGCTGCATTTTCACAGATGATGTGGAGAGAGGACACACTTAAAAGAGGAACAGTGTAAACTCCCCCCACAGCAGCAATATTCTGTAACTGGGTTGTTGTTGTAGTTGGTGGATGTTTCCATCCACCCACCAACAAAGCCTGCTGTCCACTGTGTCACGTCAAGTGTCGCTGTCAACACGTTAGAGGCAACACGAGTTGGAAAAAGAAGAAAGAAAGTGAATTATAACGCTTCTGGATTCCCACAGATCAATACGACTCTCAAGGGTGACATCATTTATTCAGTCTAAATAAGATATCTGAGCTCTTAACAGGACGTACAAAGAAAACTGAAAACAGACATAAATGTTCAAAAAATAACAGGTGATACACTGACACTGCAGACAAATATAAATATATAGCATTAAAAGCATAACCCAACAGTAGTACATTCATCACTGAGCACCGACAGCAAGTTCATCAAGCAAAATGTGTCACGTATTAAACTAATTTATGTTTTAATTAAGCGCAGCAACCAGACATATGGATGTTGGGTTATTAACCTACTGCTCCCCCTTCTGGACAAAAAGCTCATTACAACAATACATCCTGAAAATGATCATAAAAACATTCATAACTGAGAAGTAGCCACTTCTCTGGTGGTTAAAGTTATGTTTTTATTTATTCTAAAATGAGATCCAAGCTTGTGTTTACACGATTTTATGAATCAACACAGTGTCATTAACAGAGTGGAGAGTAATGAGAGAGTCACTCTGGGGATAAAAAGTGAGTTGGTTTTCCCATTAGAGAGCTTTAACTAATCAATCAATCAATCAATCAATCAATCAGACTTTATTAGTATAGCACCTTTCATTCAGGTTAGTGCAGTTTGCTCCACAAATGATAAGATAATAAGACAGAACAAGTGGAAACCGTAAAAACAACAAAAATCTATTTAAGAATTTGAGACCAATGCAATGAAAATGATGAAAATGTAATAAAATAGATTTAAAAGCTATAATAAAAAAAAGTCAAATTAAAGCTAGACTAAAAACTAGATAATATAGATTAAAATGACAAAAACAAAACAAAGGGATAAAAATAAAATAAAATTAAAAATTAAAAAATATATTTTGTGATAGATATATACTATAAAAAATAAAATAAATAATAATAATAAAAAATATACAAAAAAAAAAGTAATTTAAATGATGTGAGCTATACTGTTTAAAGCTGGCCTGAAACATCCAAATATTTGTTACACTGGTATTTGAATCTCAAAGTCAGTATTCAAAACTTTGTCTCACATCAAAGCAAAGAGGAGAGAAGGTTTTATTCCGTTAGCCAGTCTCTTGCTGGTTTTTGGTGTGTCTCGTCTCTGTGCACAGCTGCAGCAGCAGATTGAACCATTCATCTGTTGTGATGTTGCATCTGTTGTTTCAGCAAGGGGCCCCCGAAAACGACGTTTACTTCAAGTGAAAAAGCAAAGGAGGAAGTCAGGTGACGTTACTGTAGAGACCAGCGAGGGAGGAGGTCCGGAGGGAGTGATGGGCCAACAAACCGTCAGACTTTAACACGAGAGACCACTGGTTGTTTCCTGTTTATATATTACTGTAACCATGGCAACAAAGCTCCCCTCACCTTGACAAAGCAGCCATTTTGACCCAAACCATGATCTATCTCTAAACCTAACCAGGTCGTCTTTGTGCCTAAACCTAACCGAACCTTGACCAGACCATAAAACAGATTAATTAATTTTTATCAGTGATTTGTAACAGTTTTGGGAGTCTCAGACAAATGATGTTGTCCTGCCGATAGATGAAGATGAATGCTTCTATGTGTCGCTCTACAGGGCTTGGACAAACAATGTATTTTTTCTCCCCTCTGCCATCATGCACAGTGCAGCAGGCTGCGTCTGAGAATATCAAGAGTAACATACTTTCAATAGTCACCATTTTACAGGTTTTCGAGGTTGCTGATCTTCGAGGATTTTCCTGCTTGGTGACGTTTTAGAGATCTGTCCATTATGGATCAGGCTGACAGGTGAAGGTTCCAACGCCAGTGAAGATCCAGAGCTGGTAAAATGGTTCTCAGGTGCTGCGGCCTCTTTATCTGTTTGGTTTGCTGACGGTGGCGTAGAGGTCGCTGGGATCAGCAGAGGCTCCAGCAGAGGAAGAGGAAACTTTCACGGTGCTGTAGGTCACTGCATCACCTTCATCATCATCATCATCATTTTTAACCCGTTCCTGAGAAGAAAGAGGGAAACAGCACCACACGTACAGTGAATCACATCCACAACAGAGATAAACTCAACATGTGATACGACTCAACCTGACAGGAGTTCTGAACCTGCTGCCATCTAACATCTGAAACATCCAGTTTGCTGCAGCTTTTATCTGCTGAGTAGATTATTACACGTCTTGTGTGTGAAGTTAACATGTTGGTCTGATGGTGGCGACAGAGGAAAGGTGAGGGGGTCACCAACAAAACATCAGGATTCATCCTCTGCAGACTATGATGATGTGTAGAACAAATAATGGTGAACCTGATAGCAAACAGTTGCTTCTTCACACATCCAGCAGTTACAGAGCAACATCATTATTCAATTAAAGTCGTGTTTGTGTCACCTGATGAATGTTAGTCCAATATTCTCTACCGACTCCTGGCTGTAGTTACCCAGGCTGTGTCCGAAATCATTCCCTCATTCACTACTTCCTACTCACTATGTAGAGGTAATATATAGTGAGCTCACCGGCAAAATGAAAAAACGTTTTCGCGCTGCTTTCTCTCCTCGTCCGTCTGATATTTTTCTTTCATCACAATGCATGATGGTATATCGTGCTCGGTTAGTGACCATCAGTGGTACACTACTTTTCACGATGCATTGTGGGATACTTTACGTCTGCCATATAGGGCATAATAATTCTCACAGTACATTCGGACAGCACTACAAAATGGAGAACTCACTATATAGTGGACTATGTAGTGAGTAGTGGATGATTTCACAGCCCCACCCTTAAATTCTGCTAGAACCCTCTGTCCCTGCATATCTTCTGGTCAATATCTTTACTGAACTTTTTGATATACAAACAAGAACAAAACAGGCCAACAGACCAAACAGTATCAAAAGGGGAAGGTTATGTCATACACTAAAGGAACGTAGGGGGAGATCACATCCCCATCAAAGACAGTGTCATAGTTTTGCACTTCCCTATAAGCAGTACATCATCAAAAACACTTAGACACAAACAAATACAGAGACCCAGCATATTTAAAAAATGCATCAGAGGAGTGAGGGGACAACACCTGCAGGAGGCGTGGCCTTTAAGTCACTGGGGAGGACTGACTGACACTGATTAAAGTCTTTCTTTATATAAATTTCAAAACACAGAAGAGTCTCGACTCTGTCAGCATTGGCCTTGCAATGTTGATTTGAACCAGTAGATGGCGAGTTGAGCCATTTTCAACCCATGAAATGAAATGTCAATATTAACACCAGCACCTTTAAGTGTGCAGGACCTCTTTAACTTGTTTTTTCTTGATTCAGTAACACCACCAGTACAACCAATCAGACAGCTTACCCGGCCTCTACCCTTGGTCTTCCTGGTGTAGCTGATGGAGGCGTAGGAAACTCCATCTTCAGGATCAGCCTGCACAGAGAAGACAACATGATGGCTGCTCAGTAACATGTGGACTTACAGTATACTGACTCGCTCTCAACGGCTTGATAAAGAGCCGTTTGACTGAGACGCTCTCACTCTGCACTTCACATTTATGACTTCCTGCTTCTTATTTTTCTATTCTGGTGTGATCTGCATCATCTTCCTTCTCTTTTCTTCTCTCTTGCAGAAGATTTAGCTGCAGAGTCACTTTGTGTCTCATACAGTGATATTTTATAGAACAAACACACATCACAGTGAGTGTATCTTTGTGCTGGGTGTAGTGTGAGATCTCACCGTGTCCTGACTGGTTTCTGGAGCAGACTGAGTCACCACAGGGTTTAAGCTCATTCCCTTCACAAACACAGTTCACATTTCAATAAATAAAAATCACAATTTCTGTTTTTAGAGATTGAGTTACATGTTGCAACTATTTCTTGGCAAACAACAGCTGCGTGCAGCAACTTCCTGGACTCTTGTCATCACTGCGCCAGGCCTAAGAAATAGTTATGTATGGATTAAACAAACAAGCAATCACATGTTAGTAAGTGAGCTTTAGCTAAGCTAGCTGTTTCCCCCTGCTTCCAGTCTTTATGCTAAGCTAAGCTAATCATCATAACATTTGATTATTCACTTTTAAACTCACACTGTTTTCATCCATCTGTGTTTTGTTGCCTGAAAAGACAAAAGAGTCGACTTTAGTTTCCAAAATCCAGCTTTTTCTAAAACGTCTTGTTGATGAAAGTTTCACCTGTGAATGTTCTCACCTTTAGCTCTCTTCCATCTGATGATCGTCACAATCATTATTACAAGTGCCACTAAACCTATAGCCACAATGATGAACCGCCACCAACCTGGAGAGTGAATGAAAACATTACAAACATTTCAGCTGTTCTGTTCAAAATCCTTTAGCTGAAAGAGAAGAAACTTCACTCCTATAAGAGAATATCTCCTCCCACAACATCTGGAGTCACTACCTTGTGGTGGTGTTGGAGTGTCACTGTCGGCAGGCGCTGTTATGTTGGTGCTTGATTTTCTGCTGTTTTCAGTTATTCTTATTGTTAATGTTGTTGCTGTTGTCACATCCTCACCTGGACAAATGAAATAACGAAACCCAACAAACTGTACGGTGAGAAAATACACCTTAAAACTTCAATCTTTAAATCTGTCAAATGCACTAATGGACTTTGTGATTATACACATTAGTTTAAGGTGATTATAAACGACTCATCATATTCTCACCTGGTTTCTCACCTGAGGACTCAGGGATGAAGGTGAACAGCTGCACTTTGTTAGTGTGACCATCTGTCACTTTACATTTAAACAACTCACGATACTTTGACTTCTCCTTAAGATAAGTGGGAGAAAATGTGACAGTAACTGAACAGCCAGACTGTGATGTCTTCATGTCTTTATCTTTATCCTCATCTTTACCCACAAACAGCCACTCCACTGTGTTTCTACAGTGTTCATGTGTGAACACAGAGCAGGTTAACGTCACCTTATCATCGTCCTTATGTTCAGTCACTGGTGAAGATGGAGATATTGTGAGAGAAAGACAACAAGAGTGAAATTAACTTCCTCACTGTAATCATAATTATTGTAATGTTTCAGTATTTTGTTCTAACAAGACAGTTTGAGCTGAAAACATTATGATGTAAATACTCACTGTTAATAACAGACAGATAAACATGAGAGTCTCGATGTCCTGATCTGGACTGTCTGCAGGTGTAGTAACCAACATCCTCGACTGTGACCTTCTTTATAACCAGAGAACAGTTCGCTGTAACACTCAGTCTGTCTGATTTAGCTTTGGCGTTTTCACCAATCTGCCCAAGTTCAATCAGCTGTACTGCTGCTGTGTTTCCTGAACCAGCAAAGAGCCATGTAGTACTGTCACATTTCTGCTGACCATCTATCACATTTCCACAAGGCAAAGTCACTTCATCTCCAACTCTGACAACAAAGCGGGGGGAATATTGTCCAGTCACTGCTGTTGAAAACATGAGAGAAAAATAGTTTGCAAATGTTTCTCATCCTTTGCTTCCAGATTTCACAAAACTCAACATGTTAAAAACAAACTGCAGACTTGGCTGTCTTAGTTAAATAAAGGTTACTGAATGTGATAACATACCATTACTAATATTAATAAAGTTTTGTTTTGTAATGTTTCTGGTGTTTCTGTATGTTGGATGCATCCTTACCTGTAAACTGAAGCAGCAGCATCAGAAATAAAGACACTTTAATCCATCTGAACTCAGCCATCGTGCCTCTCTGTCTCTTGTTTCTGTCCTCTCTCAGCTGCTAACTGTCAGAGTCTCTGAACTGGTTAAAGACAAATAAAGAATCTGCTTCCTGTGATGAGTAATGTGTCACTTCCTCATTGTCACTGTCTACTTTTTCTCTTTTCTGTAAGTCATTTAATTCATGTAGGCAAAGCAAATCAGCTTCTCATCTCTCTTCCAGCTTTTCATTTCCATGAATTCTTGGATTTGAACCACCAAAGTTAGTAACTGAGTTAACATCATCCACAGTGATTTACACTGAGTGCAAAAGTAAAATTAATAATCCAACAGCAATAATAATCAGCTGTCTGAGAAGCAACCACAGTGAAGAGGTCAGAGGTCACAGCAGCCTGACAAAGATCCTGTGAAACTGGGACTGAGCATGTAGGATGGAGAAGTGCTGGGAAATGATCAGAAGAGTAGAAAAGAGTTTTTTCTAATAAAAGAAGTACAGCAGCAGAGGAGGAAGCTGTGGTTCAGTGTGGAGACAAACGACATGAGCCACTGATCAGACGAGTCCTCGGCCCCACAGATGGTGAGGAGAGAAACTTCAGTTCAACAAGAGAAACTTCTGATCGAAACGTAAACTTCTCTCACAGCAGGATCCTTCATAGACTGACAACTGAATCTGGGCTGTTGGATTTGAAGAGGAAAGTCTCAACTACACCAACCAACCAAAACCACAACACACTTCTGTCCCCCTGCGGCGTTTCAGTTCTAAAGTTATTTCTGTTTATGATTATGACTTCTTCATATCACGGTGTACACATTTTGAAAACACGTTCTGTGCACAGGGCAAGTTTCTGGATATCAGCTTACAGTAAGTCTGTGATTAGAGAAAAGAAAACACACTAGTGATGTTATGATCCGATTCTTTTCAGCAGCTCTTTGGTACAAACGAAGGGAACCGAGTCGTACCACTACCTGCCCTGAATCCATTCCCCTTTATGTGAACAGTGGGAACCAGCCAGTCACAGTGTTGCATGAGTTGCATTCAAGGCAACTTTATTTAAATAACACTTTTCATCCGGAGGGTAAATTCAAAGCTGTAAATTCACTGATGAAGCAGAGGGATATGGCGTCACTTTGTGTAACGTTGACACTGCAGATCATTGACATTAAGTCTGGCAATATGAGTCACTTAGTGCTGATAAACCTGGTCCACACATGCAAAATGACATTATATTGGTGGGATGTTAGTAACCTAGTAACCCCCGCCCCCTTAGAAAAAAGAAAGGAACAGAGCCATAAGATCCGGCTCCCTTTAAAGAGTCGTAGTTCCCATCACTAGGCCACACATCTGCTGCAAATAAATATCTCACTCCAGCCACAAGAGGGCGCAACAGGCTTTCTGACAGATGGGTTGGTCACAAGTACAACAGACCACATCACAACCGCCTGTGATGTCAGGTGAGGTTTGATAGAAAGGTAACTCTGGCTGGGATTCTGGGAATAAAAACTGAACTGGGTTTCTCATCAGAAAGTTTAAACTAATCAGTTATCAGAGTAAAATAACTGTAATGATATGAGCTGTAACTACACTGTGGTCTCTTATCTGTTTGGTGTGTTGACGGTGGCGTAGAGGTTGCTGGGATCAGCAGAGGCTCCAGCAGAGGAAGAGGAAGCTTTCACGGTGCTGTAGGTCACTGCATCACCTTCATTATCATCATCATCATTATCATCATCATCTTTAACCCGTTCCTGAGAAGAAAGAGGGAAACAGCACCACACGTACAGTGAATCACATCCACTACAGAGATGGGGGGGGGGGGGACTCTGTGTCAGCATTGGCCTTGCAATGTTGATTTGAACCAGTAGATGGCGAGTTGAGCCATTTTCAAACCATGAAATGAAACGTCAATATTAACACCAGCACCTTTAATATAATGTCATTTTGCATGTGTGGACCAGGTTTATCAGCACTAAGTGACTCATATTGCCAGACTTAATGTCAATGATCTGCAGTGTCAACGTTACACAAAGTGATGCCATATCCCTCTGCTGCTGTACTTCTTTTATTAGAAAAAACTCTTTTCTACTCTTCTGATCATTTCCCAGCACTTCTCCATCCTACATGCTCAGTCCCAGTTTCACAGGATCTTTGTCAGGCTGCTGTGACCTCTGACCTCTTCACTGTGGTTGCTTCTCAGACAGCTGATTATTATTGCTGTTGGATTATTAATTTTACTTTTGCACTCAGTGTAAATCACTGTGGATGATGTTAACTCAGTTACTAACTTTGGTGGTTCAAATCCAAGAATTCATGGAAATGAAAAGCTGGAAGAGAGATGAGAAGCTGATTTGCTTTGCCTACATGAATTAAATGACTTACAGAAAAGAGAAAAAGTAGACAGTGACAATGAGGAAGTGACACATTACTCATCACAGGAAGCAGATTCTTTATTTGTCTTTAACCAGTTCAGAGACTCTGACAGTTAGCAGCTGAGAGAGGACAGAAACAAGAGACAGAGAGGCACGATGGCTGAGTTCAGATGGATTAAAGTGTCTTTATTTCTGATGCTGCTGCTTCAGTTTACAGGTAAGGATGCATCCAACATACAGAAACACCAGAAACATTACAAAACAAAACTTTATTAATATTAGTAATGGTATGTTATCACATTCAGTAACCTTTATTTAACTAAGACAGCCAAGTCTGCAGTTTGTTTTTAACATGTTGAGTTTTGTGAAATCTGGAAGCAAAGGATGAGAAACATTTGCAAACTATTTTTCTCTCATGTTTTCAACAGCAGTGACTGGACAATATTCCCCCCGCTTTGTTGTCAGAGTTGGAGATGAAGTGACTTTGCCTTGTGGAAATGTGATAGATGGTCAGAACAAATGTGACGGTACTACCTGGCTCTTCACTGGTTCAGGAAGCACAGTAACGCTGTTTGAACTTGGGCAGATTGGTGAAAACGCCAAAGCTAAATCAGACAGACTGAGTGTTACAGCGGACTGTTCTCTGGTTATAAAGAAGGTCACAGTCGAGGATGCTGGTTACTACACCTGCAGACAGTCCAGATCAGGACATCGACAAGGTCCAGACTCTCAGGTTCATCTGTCTGTTATTAACAGTGAGTATTTACATCATAATGTTTTCAGCTCAAACTGTCTTGTTAGAACAAAATACTGAAACATTACAATAATTATGATTACAGTGAGGAAGTTAATTTCACTCTTGTTGTCTTTCTCTCACAATATCTCCATCTTCACCAGTGACTGAACATAAGGACGATGATAAGGTGACGTTAACCTGCTCTGTGTCGACATATGGAGGGTGTGATCACACAGTGGAGTGGCTGTTTGTGGGTAAAGATAAAGACATGAAGACATCACAGTCTGGCTGTTCAGTTACTGTCACATTTTCTCCCACTTATCTTAAGGAGAAGTCAAAGTATCGTGAGTTGTTTAAATGTAAAGTGACAGATGGTCACACTAACAAAGTGCAGCTGTTCACCTTCATCCCTGAGTCCTCAGGTGAGAAACCAGGTGAGAATATGATGAGTCGTTTATAATCACCTTAAACTAATGTGTATAATCACAAAGTCCATTAGTGCATTTGACAGATTTAAAGATTGAAGTTTTAAGGTGTATTTTCTCACCGTACAGTTTGTTGGGTTTCGTTATTTCATTTGTCCAGGTGAGGATGTGACAACAGCAACAACATTAACAATAAGAATAACTGAAAACAGCAGAAAATCAAGCACCAACATAACAGCGCCTGCCGACAGTGACACTCCAACACCACCACAAGGTAGTGACTCCAGATGTTGTGGGAGGAGATATTCTCTTATAGGAGTGAAGTTTCTTCTCTTTCAGCTAAAGGATTTTGAACAGAACAGCTGAAATGTTTGTAATGTTTTCATTCACTCTCCAGGTTGGTGGCGGTTCATCATTGTGGCTATAGGTTTAGTGGCACATGTAATAATGATTGTGACGATCATCAGATGGAAGAGAGCTAAAGGTGAGAACATTCACAGGTGAAACTTTCATCAACAAGACGTTTTAGAAAAAGCTGGATTTTGGAAACTAAAGTTGATTCTTTTGTCTTATCAGGCAACAAAACACAGATGGATGAAAACAGTGTGAGTTTAAAAGTGAATAATCAAATGTTGGGAGTTAGTAGTGTTGTTCTGTGGTAACAAATGACATGGAGCTGGGCCAGGAGGTGATTAGCTTAGTTTAGCATAAAGACTGGAAGCAGGGGGAAACAGCTAGCTTAGCTAAAGCTCACTTACTAACATGTGATTGCTTGTTTGTTTAATCCATACATAACTATTTCTTAGGCCTGGCGCAGTGATGACAAGAGTCCAGGAAGTTGCTGCACGCAGCTGTTGTTTGCCAAGAAATAGTTGCAACATGTAACTCAATCTCTAAAAGCAGAAATTGTGATTTTTATTTATGGAAATGTGAACTGTGTTTGTGAAGGGAATGAGCTTAACTCAGTCTGCTCCAGAAACCAGTCAGGACACGGTGAGATCTCACACTACACCCAGCACAAAGATACACTCACTGTGATGTGTGTTTGTTCTATAAAATATCACTGTATGAGACACAAAGTGACTCTGCAGCTAAATCTTCTGCAAGAGAGAAGAAAAGAGAAGGAAGATGATGCAGATCACACCAGAATAGAAAAATAAGAAGCAGGAAGTCATAAATGTGAAGTGCAGAGTGAGAGCGTCTCAGTCAAACGGCTCTTTATCAAGCCGTTGAGAGCGAGTCAGTATACTGTAAGTCCACATGTTACTGAGCAGCCATCATGTTGTCTTCTCTGTGCAGGCTGACTTCGTACGCCTCCATCAGCTACACCAGGAAGACCAAGGGTAGAGGCCGGGTAAGCTGTCTGATTGGTTGTACTGGTGGTGTTACTGAATCAAGAAAAAACAAGTTAAAGAGGTCCTGCACACTTAAAGGTGCTGGTGTTAATATTGACATTTCATTTCATGGGTTGAAAATGGCTCAACTCGCCATCTACTGGTTCAAATCAACATTGCAAGGCCAATGCTGACAGAGTCGAGACTCTTCTGTGTTTTGAAATTTATATAAAGAAAGACTTTAATCAGTGTCAGTCAGTCCTCCCCAGTGACTTAAAGGCCACGCCTCCTGCAGGTGTTGTCCCCTCACTCTGCTGCATTTTTTAAATTTGCAGGATTTTAGGGTGGGTAAGTACAGCCAGGAGTCGGTAGAGAATATTGGACTAACATTCATCAGGTGACACAAACACGACTTTAATTGAATAATGATGTTGCTCTGTAACTGCTGGATGTGTGAAGAAGCAACTGTTTGCTATCAGGTTCACCATTATTTGTTCTACACATCATCATAGTCTGCAGAGGATGAATCCTGATGTTTTGTTGGTGACCCCCTCACCTTTCCTCTGTCGCCACCATCAGACCAACATGTTAACTTCACACACAAGACGTGTAATAATCTACTCAGCAGATAAAAGCTGCAGCAAACTGGATGTTTCAGATGTTAGATGGCAGCAGGTTCAGAACTCCTGTCAGGTTGAGTCGTATCACATGTTGAGTTTATCTCTGTTGTGGATGTGATTCACTGTACGTGTGGTGCTGTTTCCCTCTTTCTTCTCAGGAACGGGTTTAAAATGATGATGATGATGATGAAGGTGATGCAGTGACCTACAGCACCGTGAAAGCTTCCTCTTCCTCTGCTGGAGCCTCTGCTGATCCCAGCAACCTCTACGCCACCGTCAGCAAACCAAACAGATAAGAGACCACAGTGTAGTTACAGCTCATATCATTACAGTTATTTTACTCTGATAACTGATTAGTTTAAACTTTCTGATGAGAAACCCAGTTCAGTTTTTATTCCCAGAATCCCAGCCAGAGTTACCTTTCTATCAAACCTCACCTGACATCACAGGTGGTTGTGATGTGGTCTGTTGTACTTGTGACCAACCCATCTGTCAGAAAGCCTGTTGCGCCCTCTTGTGGCTGGAGTGAGATATTTATTTGCAGCAGATGTGTGGCCTAGTAGCTGTAATTCCCACCACTAGTGATGCTGATTAGATTATGAGATATCTTGTGAGTGAAGTTCACATGTCGGTCTGATGGTGGCACTAAAGTAGAGGAGACATCAGCACGGCCTTTTGTTGTTAAGATATGTTTGTTCTGGACCAATGAGTTGGACAGACTGACGTCACATCACAAAAAAGGATTAAAACATCACCAGTGTAACCAATCAGACAGCTTTACTGTTGGTCTTCGCTGATGGAGGCGTAGGAAACACCTCTTATCCTGACTCACTCTTTTATATTCTATTCTATTCTGCTTTAGTTGAATCATCTCCTCTCCTCACTTGAAGATGGAAATTAAACTTGTCACCGTGTGTCTCATACATGCATACAAACATAACAAATACCAGTACATATAAGGTACAAGAGTAACTTTGTACTGGCTGTAGCAGTGTGTGATCTCACCGTGTCCTGACTGAGTCACTGCAGGGTTTGAGCTCAAACAGTCTTCTATTTACAGCAATGTCTAATAAAAACAGAATAATATGGCCACAGAAAATTCTACAATAAAAACTGGTTTGTACTAAACAAACATTTGATTATTCCGTTTTTAAACTCCCAGTGTTTTCATCCATGTGTGTTTTGCTCTCTGCAGAGACCTTAGCTTCCACAGTGAAAATCTAAGTTTATAAAACCTTCTTGTACATAAAAATTTAATTTATGAACATTCTCACCTTTAGTTTTCTTCCATCTGAAGAGCGCCACAGTGATTATTAAGAGAGCTGTTAAACCCACAGACACAATGATGAACTTCGCCCAATCTGGAAATCCTGAAAACATAAAGAGAGAGAGACAGAGAGAGAGAGAGAGAGAGAGACAGAGAGAGACAGAGAGAGACAGAGAGAGAGAGAGAGACAGAGAGAGACAGAGAGAGAGAGAGAGAGAGAGAGAGAGAGAGACAGAGAGAGAGAGAGAGACAGAGAGAGAGACAGAGAGACAGAGAGAGACAGAGAGAGAGAGAGAGAGAGAGACAGAGAGAGACAGAGAGAGAGAGAGACAGAGAGAGAGACAGAGACAGAGAGACATCAAGTATTATGACCATCAAGCATATCAAGACATCATATACATATTATCACATATCAAGATACATCATATATATATATATATTATCATATATATTATTAATTTACATCAAAATATATATATATCAAAGACAGCATATCATATTATTACCCAAAAATATTATATACTGGAAAACATATACATATATTACATATGACACATCAAGATACATATATATATATTACCTTATTATTATTACATATCATACATACACGCATATATATCATACATCATATTATGCCATCTACATCGACATATTATCACATATTATATATATCATGATATATATCACATATGACTCCAAAAACATACATCAAGAGACAGACATCAAGAGCATCAAGATATATTATCGTTTACATCGGCGACATCATATTACACTGCGACATCAAGCATATATATATATAATACAGAGAGACAGAGAGAGAGAGAGAGACAGAGACAGAGAGAGACAGAGAGACAGAGAGACAGAGAGAGAGAGACAGAGAGACAGAGAGAGAGAGAGAGAGAGACAGAGAGACAGAGAGAGAGACAGAGACAGAGAGAGAGAGACAGAGAGAGAGAGAGAGACAGAGAGAGAGAGAGAGTGTATTGTTGTATATATCAGTTTTTTTTGTTTGCTATTTTCTTGATTTTATGAATTGTACCTTGTATTATTATTATTATTATTATTGTTGTTTTAATATCATTATTACCTGTCGCTTTGGCAATATTGTCGTTGTTACATACATGCCAATAAAGCAAATTGAATTGATTTGAAAGAAAACACCTCAATGCAGTAACTGAACTGTGTCATCTCAAAACGTCAAATCCATGAAATTAACAAATGTAGTTTGTTACTTTCACGAGTATAAAGTGACTTTAAACAGCTCATCATATTCTCACCTGGTTTCTCACCTGAGGGCCGAAGTCTGAAGGGAAACGTCTGCACTCTTCCACTGTTTTTATCTGTCAAATTACATTTCAAGAACTTGTAATTTCTTTGATGTGTAAATAAAATGAGAAGTCGTAAAGGTCATGTTGGCTGAGCAGTGCATGTCTTTACGTATGTGTTATCTTTACCCTCAAACAGCCACTTCACTGTGTGTCTACAGTGATGTTCATGTGTGAATCATCGTCCTTATGTTCAGTCACTGGTGAAGATGGAGATATTGTGAGAGAAAGACAACAAGAGTGAAATTAACAGAAAACTAAATCCAGGAAGTCTTGCTTGATATAAAGTGGTTTAACAACAATGGGGGAAAAAACCCAAAGCACTCGTCTTCAGGTGAAGTAATGTTATAAATGTATTCTTCAAGCAGAAAGGCAATCAATCAGACCAACGAGTATCGACTCTTCATCATTGTCTGACAAACACATAATCAGTCTGAATTTTATGCCAGCTGTGGGCAATCTACCCAACACTAAGGCCTAGTAACCCATAGAGGGCGCTAAAACAATAGCATGAGCCACAGGAAACATATGTAAAATACACTAAAACAAGAATACAGCTTTTATGTTCTTACTTAATACTTAATTTTAGATACGGACATTTGAAAATGAGTCCACTAAACTCGCCATGTGAAAAACATGCAGCAAACTTGTCTGTCTTAGTTAAATGAATGTTACTTCATAAACTACCATCAGTCAAAATATTAGTAAAATATTAATACATATTGTTGTTGATATAATCTTCTTTTAAATATATGTGTTATATGAATCTTTACCTGTAAATGGGAGCACCAGCGTCAGAAATAAAGACATTTTAATAGATTTGAATTCAACCGTCTCTTGTTGTCTGCCTCTTGTTCCCACGTTCTTAACTCAAAAGTCTCTGTGCTGGTGCTTCGTCAAGAGAAATGTAGTGTACTTAATTAAGCGTCCCCTCCTCCTTTCCACTGCCCACTTTGTCAGAGTACTTCATGTTAATAATAATGCCTTCAGTGATTATGATTTTGATTATGATTCATGACTCAAATCCTGTGCACAGGACACGTATTTTGCATTTTAAGACATATAAGTACTTTGCTGTCTGAACTAGTCTAAGCATGGACATAAGAGGGTATAAATGTCATACATGTGATGTGAAGCTGAGACACATCCTGGTTAAATAACTGTTTGATGCCACTGATTATAAAGCAAAGTAACTGATTATCAGGCATAAGTATGTTTCTGCTTTTAAAACAGAATTTGAACCATTTCTATAACAAGACAGTGCAGTACTGAGCAAAGTCTTATTTTCTTTCGATAGCGTTTATGAGAAAACAGACAGGATTCATTGTAATATGACAAGTGAAGAGTCAAACTCCTCTCCCACCAGAATGAGAATCTTGATGTCCATGGTGCAATATGGTGATACTGTAGCAGCTGATGAAGAACACAGATAAGATTATATTTTACTGATCTGAGACCTGCTGGTTCCTCATCGTAGCTTTGTTGTAATAACTGAAGGGGAAGTATTATAGTGAGAACTTGCGTAAAACGGCAGCAGAGCTCTGGAGGTTTTACCCTCTAAATATGACCAAATAAGCATCAAAACAACTCGGGTCTCACGGGAACAGACTGTCAACATAAGACGGGCATAAGACAAAAAGGCACCCATTTGAGTTATTTTAAAAACTACTTTCATCCTACATTTATTCCTACAGGAGGACGGGGGTTGCAAAGATGCCCTCAGTACATCACATCTGTTGCATTGCTTCTCCTTATGTAACAATTCTGCATGGTCCCAGTTTAATAAACTAACAAATAAATAAAGCTGTCTTGATGTGGGAGCAAAACCAAATGTGTGTGTTGCATTAGATGGTTAACACGTTAGTGAGTGTCCTGGCTGAACTGTCTACAATTCAATTTTTGCACATATTTAATAGCAGACTTTTAAAAACAAATTAAATTGCTCTGGGATTTTTCACAAAAATACTTAATGCTTGTATTCAGCCTCTAGGAATGGACTAGGACTGGGTTTGTTTGATTAGCTAATGCAGTTGTGGTTGGGCAGTTGTTCTTCCAATATGCACATTGATGAATACTAATCATATTAGGAGGCCCAATGTACAATATCAAATATCAATATTGTTATTGGATGTATTGTGCCAGAGCTAAAAGCTAATTTATATCTGGAAATTTGAAAACATGGCCTTCCTTCCATCTAACATTCCCATGGCCTGCAGGGGTATTTGCAGCTACAGGTTTGACTCACCTGCAGGACTGCAGGGTAGCTGCAGGACTGGACTCTGTATTACCCACGTGACAAGACTTCCTCCTGAGAGGCTGGTGTGCCACAGTAGCTGTTCTGGTTGGTTGGGCCTCTTCTGTCTTTGGCTAGCCCGGTCTCCTCTTGATGTGGCCAGTTTAGGTTTTATTTTATGGGTGAAAAGGCAGATGACAAAGTTCCAAATTGTCCAAAACACACAAGACATCCTCCAAATTAAATGACAAAATACGTAGTTTGTAACGACACAGAAGCGCCGAAAGACACATACAGGCATTTTATTTTATTCCGTTTTATGTATTTATTGCTCTCCATGTGGAGGGAAGGTCTGTGGTGTCAAAGAGGGTGATGAATTCATTTTAAAAGTAAACTGCCTCGGATTTATGTGTTAAAATGCAAAGGACAAATGACACAATAGGAGCACTTTGTACACTTCAAACATTATACATCAGAGTACTTTATGAAAATACAATTTACAGTTATCAGTCAGAGCTTCCAGTTTGCTGCATTTAATGACACATGTTCAAAAATGTATTTCCCGCTGTGCTTTTTCCTTCTCTGGACTTTGCCTGTTTGTGTAACGTTAATGTTCTCTCACACAGGACATAATTAGATAGGGAAGTCAGATGAGAATACAAGCTGGATCGGATAGATCATCAGAATCATAATAACGATGAATATGAAGTTTAATACTTTCAGCCTAAAGTGATGTCGACAATGAAGAGATCCACTCCTGAGGTCAACAAACTGGACACTCTTTACTCATCCGCTGCACAAAAAGATTCTCCAACCTTCACAACCTTGAGTCCAAACCCACCGACAAGATGCTAGCACCTGAGAAGCTTTGTTGTGAATAACACAGATACAAAGTTCATAATTTAATCCTGTGGCCTGTACTACGAAGCAGGAGTTGGGGTTAGCGAGGTAACTTCAGGTTTAACCCTGGATTTACTGGAGTTACGATGGTGGTTCACTTCTTACCGGGGTAAATTGCCATGGTAACTTATGCTGCACGCCTAACCTGCTCCGGAGCAGGTTATGTTCGAGATAACAGATCAATGCGTATAAAAGCACCGCCTACTGACTAATCAATTGTCTTGGAAAATGGCATCACCAATAGAAGATCCCGTGGAGCTCGGTGCGCAGATTGTGAGAGGAACTCTTTATATGAGAGATAGTTTCTCGTCGGAGGGACTGACTTATCTGTGTCAGCTTCTTGCAAGAAATCAAAGCCATTTCATTGTGCTTTTGTATCCCGATATCATCCTCCAACAGAGACTGACTGAAGCACTTTAGCCTTGTAGTGTTGTACTTATAAGATATGAAAGTAAGCCTAATTACCGCTTTGAATTATGTTATTATATTTATTTTTTATTTGCTTTTCACTGCTGTAAAGAATAAGGCTAAAGCTGTAATATACACACCATAAGCAACACATTAATTTAATGAAATACCCAAATGTAAGTAGGTTATAGTCAGATCTACTCGTGCCCTAATGATGAGGCAGTGGTATCATAAGCCTGTTAATTTACGCTTCACACAGGCAGGGTTTTTTTGCCAGCTGTCTTTCCTGCATTCAGCTGCAGCTATGTTGCTTTTAGCCTGGATGATGTTTAACTTCTTCGTATTTCTCTAATATTATAGTTTGCTCTTCGTTTGTAAAGTATGCCGCTCTGCTGCCAGCACACCTGTCATGTTTCTGATTGGTCACATGCTGCAAACACCGCCCCTTTTATGTGAACGCGCTCATGGCTAGACTGGGAAACCCTGGGTTGATTTAGCGAGTTGATAACCAGCATCGTGTGACCGCTTAGCGTTATCGCGGTTGTTAGGCTCAGTGAAGCCAGATAACAAAAAGATCCTGGGCATGTTGAACTTGCTTCGTAGTACAGGCCTCTGGTTGGTCCATTTACAGCTGTAGTTTGGTTCAGTATTTGCCGGGGTTTTTTGCCCTGATTTGGTGCAAAGCTTAGTGTATTAAACCCTGCATCTACTATTTCTCCTTATTTGAACCAAACGTCCTTGCAGGAGGATGGTGAAGAAGATGAAGAGCTCCGTCCTGGACAAACAAATCCTGCAACCTGTGAGAAAGAACAAATGAAAAGCTTCACGTCATCTGCGAGCAAAGAGAACAAGACGCGATGCCTAAGCTCAGGCATGACTTTTTTTTTTTTACTTTTCCTTAGCAACATTTTTAAAAAGGCTGGACTGAAGTAATAATTTCAAAATACATCATACTCATTAACTTGGTTTTGTGAAGACAGGAGCGAGACAATACTGGATGAAAGGTGACAGAGAACAAAGTTAAAGGACAGTTTGATATAAAGTCTTTATCTGTGGCGATCTTTGACCCCAATGGAACAACTTAGTTTGTGTTTAGTAATGGGCTTTTTCTATCTAAACTCATGCAAGGTAAGCTATAAATTCGATCCATTAAAGTTTATCATTTACCAGGCTTTACAGCATCTAGGTAAAGGATATGTCTGAGATTGTGTGTGTTTGTAAATATCTTGTTATATATGTGTGGAAACTTGGCCATAAATCCTCGTCTCAGTTTAGTTCCTGTCATATTGATACCAGCAGCGACCAGGATGCTAACTGTTGCTAAATGCTTTCCATTGTGTCAGTGCGGGTTCAGGTTCCCAGATTGCTGCACATTAAGATGTAGTTCACTGTAAAACATGATGCAATGGGGGTTAGACTGTTGTGAATTCAGGTTTTTCTATGCTCAGCAGTGACTGAGTCCAGATGGATGGATTAAGCGTAAACTTAACTGAACTACACTAATTTAAAGCCCGTTTTTGGGTTTCTCAATTCGTCAGTATTTAATCTACATGCTTAGTTGCCAATTTATTAGGTACACCTAGCCAAAACTAATACAACAATTCTGCAACACATGCTGCCATCTCTAAGGTTTTAATGTTCAGTTTTTGGTTAAGGCTGTTTGAAAGTGTTCATTCAACTTTATGGCTATTTTTGCCCACAACATTCATATCAATGAGGGTACAGTGAGCACTTTTTTCCCTCCATGACTTAATCTTATTACCTATTGCTAGATTATGTATGTATGTATGTATTGTGCAGAAGATAATGGTGGATGTCCTTTCGAGGGCAACGCATGCATACATGCATGAGGTTGGTCGGGGGTTGAGGAAGGTGCAGCACTATGAGGAGCCTACAGGCAAAGTGAGAACATGCAAACTTCACATAGAAAGAATCAAGAATCAACCGGAAACACTTCAAGGCTTAGACGGCTAGCCAGTGAACTATGCCACAGTTTTCTTATCAATGTAACTTAAGTCATTTAGGTTTAACCTTCGCTCCACATGTCTGTGGTGTTACCAGACCTGCTTTCCAAGAAGTCAGTCAATTGATCCAGAATGCTGCTGCCCATGGAAAATATAACCCAAACTACTCCAGTTTTAAGTGTCTCCTTCTTCCTCTGAGGTTTATATTGGATATGAGTCTATGTCTATTAGACCAGTCATGTTATAGAGATTACATGTCACAGAAATAAATCAATTTGGCAAAATATTGTGAAAAATTCTGCAGTAAACCTGCTGTAGTCTAAAAAACAACTGAGAGAGAGGATGTATTTTCTCGCAAGACAATGACCCCAAAACATAAAGGTCTAACGGTCTGTGTAGTGTGTGAATCTATTTGACATATATCCAGTGGTGTAGGATTACATTGGGTTCAGACAGGAGGCTAAAGCACTGTGAAGCAGCCAAGACGTGAAGTATAAAGAAAGAAAAGCAGGGGGCCAAGAACGGAGCCCTGAGGTACTCCATATTTAGAGAAAATGTTGACGCTGTATTATTATAAGAAACACACTGTTTTCTTTCAGATAGCTAAGTCAAGTCAATTTTATTTATACAGCCCAATATCACAAGTCACAAATTTGCCTTAAGGGGCTTTACATTCTGTACAGCATACAACACCCTCTATCCTCAGACCCTCGATTCGGATAAGGAAACACTCTCGCCCCAAAAAATCCTTTAACAGGGAAAACTTTGAAGAAACAGAGGAGGGATTCCTCTCCCAGGACGGACAGGAAATAGATGTCGTGTGTACTGAACATATATGAAGAGGACATTGAGCAACTTCAGGTGTCACCAAACAAACTTTAACCACGTGAAAGCCAGACCAGAGATGCCAAATTGATCTTCCAGTTGGTGTAGGAGTATACAATGATCAATGCACTGCACTGAGATCCAGTAATAATAATAATAATAATAAGAAGAAGAAATCCAGGATTGTGTTTATTGTTACTGATTAAACAAAAGAATTAGGCTGCTTTGGCAGCAGACAGAGCAATTTAAGAAGTTTTGATTTATGCCATTGCCTTTCAATCTGCTGCAGACCTGCTTAAGAGTTAGGGTTAGCAAAGACAGAAAGATGTATTTAAAATATTTCAAACTTTTTTCTTTCAAGCCATTGTCCATAGCCGTTTTGTCCCCAGTGGTCAGAAAATACTGAATCCAAATCCAAAACCAACATGACACAAGCATCAGCTAAAATAACTGAGTCAGAGTTACCTGTTCAGGTGAAACCTTACCTCATTTGTTCCTTCAACCTCTGTACAGACTTAATGACTCTCCCTTTCTGATCACATGTCAACATTAAGATATGGCACACGAGATAACAACAGTGCAAATCCATCTCGTTAAACTCAAACTTCAAACAAAGCACTCTTCTGAAAGGTGCTGATAACGACTACCTTTAGAGGTGAACTTTTCCATACTTCAGCCTTCCCCTTGGGTTGGGCTGTTCCCCTCACTGGCAGCTACAAAAGGCTTCTCTCCTTAAACAAACGCTCACAGAGCTAAGGACTGCAGGGAAGGAAACTTGTTTTGTCAGACACATTTTCTTTTAAAGTCATGACGATAGTAGATGTTTTTCTCCAGTCCTCCAGTTCTGTCTCCCTGTTGGGGGCCCTGGTGGTCCTGCTGCTCGTCTACCTCGTCTCCTCCTCCAGCTTCAGCTCCCAGGAGGACGGGAAGGGACCTCCAGGACCAAAACCACTTCCACTACTTGGGAACCTCCTGCAGCTGGATCTCAAGAGACCCTACAACACATTACTTGAGGTGAGGAAGTGCCATAAGAGAAGTTTCTAGTAGGGCAGTTTGTTTTTTTCTGCTTCTCGGGCAGCTCTCTCACCTTGTTTTCTTTCTCCTGTGTGTGCGTCTTGTATAAGAAAATGTCATGACATTATGCCCCTGTTCTTAGCTTTCCAAGAAATATGGGTCAGTGTTCACCATCTATTTTGGACCCAAGAAAGTGGTGGTCCTGGCTGGATACAAGACGGTGAAGGAGGCGCTCGTCAATCATGCTGAAGAGTTTGGAGAAAGAGATCCAATGCAAATTGTGGCTGATTCTAATAAAGGACATGGTGAGGAGAGACAAACAAAGTGAGCTTAAATTTTCATGTTTTCAGCTAAAGCTTCAGTTAACATATTTTGTTGAAATGCTTCATCTCAGGGGTTTTATGGTCCAATGGTGATTCGTGGAAAGAGATGAGGCGCTTTGCCCTGACGAACCTGAGAGACTTTGGGATGGGCAAGAAGGCATGTGAGGACAAAATCATTGAGGAATGTGATTATCTTATCGAAGTATTTAAGAAATTTAAAGGTAAATGTCTTACTATAACCAAGTGCGTGATAATTAACATTTCTGGCTTTAAAACAAATGTCATTTTTGATTTTTTTTTCTATTTCCTTTGCTGCAGGAGAAGCTTTTGATACGACTCAACCAATGAACTATGCAGTCTCTAATATAATCTGCTCCATTGTTTATGGCAGCAGATTTGAATATGATGACCCCGAGTTTACGTCGCTGGTAGATCGAACAAACAAAAACATTCAACTTGCGGGCTCCCCATCGATACAGGTGTCATATGTTTATTTAGATTAGACTTTCTGCAGTGTGATTTTAATATACATAATACAGAAATTGTGGCAACTGAATAGAAGAAATTATTTCATTTTTCCCTTATTGGCCGAAAACTTACTGATTTATATTTTTTTAACAGGTGTACAACCTGTTCCCATGGATCTTTAAATGGTTTGGTGACAGGAGGGAAGTCCAGAAGATGGGTAATGCCAATATGAAACAGAACTTAGCGCTGTTCAGTCGTCTGAAGGAGACCCTCAACCCACAGATGTGCAGAGGCTTTGTGGATGCCTTTCTGGTCCGAAAGCAAAATCTGGAGGTTTGGAAGTGTATCATCACCTATCACAATTGCTATTATGCTCATTGCTATTAAGATTTCTGATTCATGCACAGCTGTAAACTAAGTAATCCAACATCTTTTACGTAAAACGGCCCCCAATTAATTCCAGCTGACTCCCTGCACACATAAATGGCATGATGATATACTGATAAGGCTCTTCAAGGCTGACATTTTCACTGGACATGATGGTTTAAATTGTAAAATACAAAGAACAACTGTTGAGTGTTTGTGATGCTCAGAAAAATGTATTTGTTTTAGAGGTTTATCCTTTTTAATCATTGTCTATGGGGGTACAAAAAAGAGTATTTTGGGGCCCAAGCTCATCACATGACCCTGAATTCTGACTGTGGCCACTATTTTCCACAGAGCCCAGCACTGTTGCTGGGGGCCTGGTGGGAAGCCAGCAAGGGATCAGACCCTCAGTCCAGTGACTCCTACTGGTTGATCAAGTTGTTTCTGTCTGTCTACACCCTTCCCAGGCCAATAGTTTAGTTATCAGTGACAAAGAATGAAGAGAAACCCACGGAAGCATAACTAGAACTACCTAAACAAAAAACAGTAGTGTAACATATCAAAGTTTTGGATCAGATTGGTTTGAATAACTGCAACGATTCGTCTTTACCTGCAGGAATCCGGGATTACCAACAGTCACTTCCACAATAAAAACCTTTTGATGACAGTCATGAACCTGTTTGCTGCCGGCACTGATACAACAGCAACTACACTGAGATGGGGACTTCTGTTTATGATCAAGTATCCAAAAATACAGGGTAAGGAGCTTAAGACCCCCTATAACAGTCCAAGCAACAATATGAGCTTTACCAACACAAAAATCATCTTCATTAAAACAAAAACTTTTAATCTCCCAGACCAGGTCCAGGAGGAGCTGAGCAGGGTGATAGGAGGTCGTCAGGTGCAGGTTGAGGACAGGAAGAACCTGCCCTTCACTGACGCTGTCATCCATGAGACACAGAGACTGGCCAACATCGTCCCCATGGCACTCCCTCACAAAACCAGCCAAGACGTCACTTTCCAGGGTCACTTCATCAAGAAGGTTAGACTGAATTCTTTTCTAAAAAGTCCTGTTTGGTCCTCCGTACCCATCTGCATGTTCAGGATACAAAATATGACAATAATTCAGAACGCTGCAATTCATTTCTGTGAAAATTTCCAATAAATATTTTTAATGAAGTTTGAAAAGAATACTATTGCTTAGCATATAGAAAGCTTTTAAATGTCTGTATTGTCTACAGGGGACCACAGTGTATCCTCTCCTGACATCTGTCCTGTATGATGAGAGTGAGTGGGAGAGGCCACGCACCTTTTATCCCGCCCACTTCCTGGACAAAGATGGAAAGTTTGTCAAGCGAGATGCCTTCATGCCCTTTTCTGCAGGTTGGTGAATTTAGTCATCGCTTCTTGATGTTCACTTATTCGCAGATGACATGAACATTTACCTTTGTCGTCTCTCACAGGCCGCAGGATTTGTCTTGGAGAGAGTCTGGCCAGGATGGAGCTCTTCATCTTCTTCACCACCCTCCTGCAACGCTTCCGTTTCTCTCCTCCACCTGGAGTTTCAAAGGATGAACTGGATCTGACTCCACGTGTGGGCTTAACCCTCAACCCTTCACCCCATAAACTGTGTGCTGTCTCCTGTGTGTGAGGACGAGGAGGGCTTCAAAATGCTGCTTGGCCCACTGTCATGACTTCAGCTTCTAATTTGTCCAGCGTTATATTCCATGTAGAGCAAACAGAGCAGAATATGTTCAAAAATCAACTCAATTTTCACTTTACAGTTCCAAATCATGAACTTGTGCAGATGAGACCAAGTACATGGTGTTCTCTACATCAGCTGGTGTCTCTGGCTACCCTGCCATTAAACATTGTTATGGTATCCATATCACTCTTGCTAGGCCATGTAAATACTAAATTAATAAAGGTTTCTTTTTGTCTGGCTTCACCAGGGGTGTTTCTAGGAGTTGACCAGGTCTGGGGCTGAGGGCAGGGCCTAATTCTGTTTTTGGGTGGTCCCTGCTGATCTGCCTGGAACGCTACTGCTTAAATTTACTTTAATTTTACTGAATTGTATGACTACTGCAAACATTACATTTCATTTGAATTTGACAGTTGCTCTGGACAAAATGGACATCTGCAGGGCAGCTGAGAATCCCAGTGTTTAATTACTACTTTACTTTTTATTCTGTTTTTACATTTTTATATGACTGCTGTAATGTTTGGCACTTTGTGTTGTACAAATAAAATAAACCAGCAGCCTGACGACAGTAGAGTGAATTGAAACACTTGTTTATTTGTGCAACCATTTAGGGAATATCAGGTGTTTTGACCATCTCGCTTTTCTCCAAATTGTGTTACCAACTCCCCAAGTAACTCATGTCATCTATGCCTACATGACAGTACCAGTAACGTTAGCTTAGCCACGTCCTCCACCAAAAATGTGAGAATGCACCAGCAGCAGATATCACAGATATGTAGTTAGGGCATCATTACTTCAGCAGCTAAACCCTGTTTATCTCATACTCATCTCACTGCTCTCTGTATCACAAAGTTGGAAGGACTTCCCTACTGACAATAAGGAATAATATTACATTTTATAAGTACAGAACATGATTCAATAACAACTTAACTTTAGATATCCCATATGTATATAATAACCTTGTATGGAATCACATTTGTGTAAAAAAAAATCAAACAAAACTTTTTAAATATCAAACAAAAATAAGAATTTGAGAGAGAAACTTCCAAAACAAATGATTTGTGTAAACTATTGGTCTTCTACTTTTTTGATTATATGTCCTTTTGTTTACAGGCAGAGGCTATGTTGTTGCCACTGGTGATCATAAATCTGAGCGGATCACCATGACATGGGGAGTCCCTCAAGGTTCGATTCTTGGCCACTATGATTCAACCTCTAGGTCAAATCATACATGACAATAACACTGCCTATCACAGCTATGCAGATGACACTCAGATTTACTTTGCTCTTTCACCAAGTGACTATGGTCCCTTAGAGTCACTATGTCAATGCTTAGAGCAAGTAAATAATTGGATGCAATTAAATTTCCTTCAATTAAACAAAGACAAGACAGAAATCATTGTATTTGGCAACAAGAAGGAAAGAATGAAAGCTATTGCTCAGCTTGATTCCAGGGCTATAAAGACGAAAACCCAAGTTAGAAATCTTGGTGTTTTAATAGACTCAGACCTGAGCTTCAGCAGCCACATCAAGGCAATAATTAAATCAGCATTTTATCATCTCAAACAAATAGCAAGGCTTAGAGGTCTCATGTCCAGACAAGACTTAGAGAAACTCATGCATGCCTTCATTTCCAGCAGAGTGGACTATTGTAACGGCCTCTTGTCTGGTCTTCCCAAAAAGACTGTCAGACAACTTCAGCTGTTTCAGAACACTGCTGCCAGAGAACCAAGAGAACCAAGAGAACTGAGCACATTACTCCTGTTCTTAAATCTTTACACTGGCATCCTGTTACTTATAGAATACATTTCAAAGTGCTGCTGCTAGTTTATAAATCGCTTAATAATCTTGGGCCAAAATACATCTCTGATCTCCTTGAAGAACATAAACCCAGTAGGGCCCTTAGATCTTTAGGAAGCAGTCAGCTGGTTGTACCTCGAGTCAGAACCAAACAGGGGGAAGCTGCTTTTAGCTGCTATGCTGCACACAGATGGAACCAACTTCCTGAAGATTTCAAATGCGCCCCAACTTTAGCCACTTTCAAAACGAAATTAAAAACTCTGGTTTCTCTAATGCACTTTTATTTCCTTTGTTGCATTGGCAACTTACATCTTTTTACTGCACTGTAACTGTATTATATTTCATTTTATCTTAATTGATTTTATTCTTATTGTTTTGAATGTCTTTCTAATGTGTTTGTTTGCCTATGTAAAGCACTTTGAATTGCCTCTGTTTGAAATGTGCTATATAAATAAAGTTGCCTTGCCTACAGCTCCCTCTGCTTCGCTCTCTCTGATCAGACCTTTGCCCTCTCTGTCTCTTTGCGGTTACGCTGCCAGCTCTCTCGTTTGTGCTGCCTGACTTTTTGTTTGCAGTTCTGCAGTTAATGAGTTTTTGAGTGACAGCTGATATTTTAGAAGTTTTGTTTGATTATATTGACACAAATCTGATTCCATAACCTTGGTAAAACTAGTTTCAGGTCCAATGCAACTTTTAAATGGAATGAACTGCAAACTGCCTTCAAACTAGATTATTCCATTGCCTTTGGAGATTTTAAAGCTTTACTATCTTTACTACTAATTTACTGTTCAGGTAAAACATTACCTCAGTTACTGCTTTAACCTCTGTTCTCTCTCTTTCTGATTCAAATACACAATGAGAAAGATGAAATGGGTGTTAACTGATCTTTTAATTATGAAACTATACATAACAAGGATCTAACAGCAATGACTTCATATATTATTTTACAATAAATTTACTAATATTGATTAACTCTGTCAAACACTTCCAAAGTGAATGCTCCTCCTCCGTCCTCAGATGGGCCTTTGCCCTCTCTGGCAGCTGAATAAGGCATCTCTCTGCCAAAATGCACACAGATTCAGTTTACATAGTGGACCTGATTAGTCATGGGGGTATTAGATGTTTTTCTCCAGTCCTCCAGTTCTGTCTCCCTGTTGGGGGCTCTGGTGGTCCTGCTGCTCGTTTACCTCGTCTCCTCCTCCAGCTTCAGCTCCCAGGAGGACGGGAGGGAACCTCCAGGACCCAGACCACTTCCCGTGCTTGGTAACCTGCTGCAACTGGACCTCAAGAGACCCTACAACACATTATTGAAGGTGAGGAAGTGGCTGGAGTAGGTTTTATTTAGTTTCTTTTGTCTGCTCTTCAAGCAGGTAGACTGTTATCAGTTATATCACCTTGTCTGCTTTCACAGGTGTGTGTGTGTGTGTTAAGAAAGACAATGTTGTGACAGTGTTCCCCTTTTGTTAGCTTTCCAAGAAATATGGGTCAGTGTTCACTGTGTATTTGGGACCCAAGAAAGTGGTGGTCCTGGCTGGATACAAGACGGTGAAGGAGGCGCTCGTCAACTACGCCGATGAGTTTGGAGACAGAGATCCGATACAAATTATTCATGAAATTAATCAAGCAAATGGTAAGGACAGAAAAAAAGAAGAGATCTTTTTCCCAATCATTTTTTTTATTCTGTTCAACTTTTAAATAATGCTGACAGCCTTTAACCCTCAGTCACGTATTTAACATTTGTTGAAGTAGTTCAACAAATGTGGTAAGAAAAGACAAAAAAATTGAGCTCTTTTCATGTTTTATGCTTTTGCCAATAATGAGCTAATCAGTTAACATATTTTGTTGAAATGCTTCAGGTATTACATGGTCCAATGGTGATTCATGGAAAGAGATGAGGCGCTTTGCCCTGACGAACCTGAGAGACTTTGGGATGGGCAAAAAGGCATGTGAGAACAAAGTCATTGAGGAATGTGATTATCTCATCGAAGTGGTTAAGAAATTTAAAGGTAAATATTTTATTATTATAATCAACTATATGAGCATTTTGAACATTTTCTGTGAAAGAAGACATCATGATTTTTAACTGTTTCCTGTTTCCCTTGCTGCAGGAGAAGCTTTTGATACAACAGGACCAATATACTATGCAGTCTCTAATATTATCTGCTCCATTATTTATGGCAGCAGATTTGAATATGATAATCCAGAGTTTACATCCCTGGTAGATCGCAGACATAGTCAACTTCTGGGCTCACCTTCATTACAGGTATCATTTTATATTTTTGTGAAACTTTTGATTTCAGTATAGTGACTGAAATATTACATAAATAACAAACTATTGCACCTGGAATGAAGAAATAATTTCATTTCTCACTCTCATAGTAACATCTTTGTAATGTTATTATACAAAGTAATACCTATTTTTTATAGGCGTACAACCTGTTTCCGTGGTTCTGCAAATGGATTGCTAACAGGAAGGAATTCCACAGATTGGCTGCTGCCAACAGGAAACAGAACATAGAGCTGTTCAGTCGTTTGAAAGAGACCCTCAATCCACAGATGTGCAGAGGCTTTGTGGATGCCTTTCTGGTCCACAAGCAAAATCTGGAGGTTGGAAAATATATTTATCAAAACTAATATTTTGGTTTATGGAGCTGAGGGATAGTGGGAATCTGTCTAAATGTTGCGCAGAATGTACACAGCATCCAGCTGCATCACATTCTTCAGCAGCCACGTCTATAAGTAAGAGTTAACGAGCATAAATATACGTTTGCAGCTCATTTAGATGTAGTACCAGATCATTCATTGCTGTACTGATTATGGACAACCTTTTGCTGCTTTAACTGTCATCATTCGCCTGGATCACGAAACTTCCTTCTGTAGGTTTCTGGAAGCTTTCCTCAAATCATCGTAGTCTAAACCTGTGCGAATGTCTCATGCTGCAGTTGCTCTCTGAGATTTCCCCACTAAAGCACTCCAAACCAAAGTAGGCCATTTACTATCCTTTGCCATTTTCTCAAACATTAAAAAAAATATATGTCCACTGAATTTTCATCAAAAGGTGGTAACACAGTGTGCCTGCAGGCCTTTACATACCAGAGGCGTTTTGTCCGTGCAATTAATTTGTCAATTTTTTGAACTCTTGTTTTTGCCATGAGTACTTTCACACAGAACACGAATATTACGCGGCGAAAAAGCAAGTCATATTTTTCGGAGCGAGGTCAATCTTTCTGAGCTTTCACACTGCAAATAAAGACATCAACGAATCATGTTGTGCAGAACAGACGTCACCTCACAACTCCACAATTGCAGACCTGTGGATTGTTTGTGTTTGTCATCACCCTGTATTATAGGACAAGGGACACAAAAATTGTAAAGACAATGAACTGAAGGACAACATGTGGAGTAGCCTCACTGGATGCAGGATAGTGAGGAGCTGATGTAGTTTATTTTTGGATGTAGTACAGTTGGTAGCAAGGCAACAGTGTGATAGCAGGTTTGGCTCTTTATATTAATCAAATACAGGAGGCTTTTTACCTGCAGGGCTCCGCACATAGATACCGAAAATAACATAAGATACTGGAGCATACATTGGCTTTATGTGAGTGCTCCAGTGTCGTATTTTTTTTTCTGAAGAATGAGCTGGCCAAATCTATCTATCTATCTATCTATCTATCTATCTATCTATCTATCTATCTATCTATCTGTCTATCTATCTATCTATCTATCGCAAATTCGCTGCCGGTATGAATAATTTTGATGTGAAATGTTTGCAGGTGAGTGTTTTGCATTTTCATGTTGTTTATTCGTCACATCCCTGGTGTGTGAAGGCCTTATCAAGAGCTGGCTCAGTTTGCCACCTCATTGCTCTAAATTTCTCCACGTCATTCTGGGCTAATTACTCCTGGTGGGCCATATACAGAGCTTTCTTTTTTCCTCTATCTGCTCTTTCCTTCTTTTTCTCCTGCTCTGACAAAATATACCCAATATAGTATACCCAATATTTTCTAAATCCAGAGCTTCCACCAATTGTTGTACTATAGCTGGTTTAGACAAATTTTTGTCCAGCTCAACTTCACTTCTGCTCTTTAATAGTGATTCATTTCTCCTTTTAGAGTTTTGTGGGCTGGTCATTCTCAAATCCTAACATGGACTCTTCCGAATCAGAAGCCATTATGCCAACCACAGGTCTTAACAACCCTGTTTTCATTAATGCTAGATGAGCTTCCCATTTTTATGTCCTGGCACAGGTAATGCTGATAGAATACTTTGTTTTTAGGTCTAGGGGATTTAATCACCACTGAGCCTTATGGCAGTACCAGCTACTAACAGGCCATCACATATGCTAAATGCCTTGGTTGTTAACAAAAGAGAACATGCAGGCCTTCCGAAACAGGACCCAGCTGGATGCTGTGTACATTGGCCGTTATAACCACCTGGTGAAAATAGCAGCTGGTGACACAATTTCTATGTCCTAATTCCATATTAAGTACACTCAAAAAAAAGTAAGTATGCATACTCAAAAAGGCTTATTTTTGTGTGAACTGTTGATGTACACTATAGGAGTGAGACAGCTCCAAACAATTGAAAACAAAAAGAGTATAAAGGAAAAACACTTTGCTTTCTTTTTATTTTAATTGGCAATGGCATTCCAAAAATAACTAATTGATTAACAACTGATGGCCAACGTACTGTACCGTTTTTCTGTTAGAGTAAAACAGTAAAACAGAATTTCTTTTACACTAATTGAAAAAAAAATTCAAACTTGGTGATTAAATTTGTTTGAGTAACTGTGCTGATAAATATTTACCTGCAGGAATCCGGGATTACCAACAGTCACTTCCACAATGAAAACCTTTTGATGACAGTCATGAACCTGTTTGCTGCCGGCACTGATACAACAGCAACTACACTGAGATGGGGACTTCTGTTTATGGCCAAGTATCCGATAATACAGAGTAAGGAGCTTAAGACCCCCTATAACAGTCCAAGCAACAATATGAGCTTTACCAACACAAAAATGAAAACAACATTTTTTAATCTCCCAGACCAGGTCCAGGAGGAGCTGAGCAGGGTGATAGGGAGTCGTCAGGTGCAGGTTGAGGACAGGAAGAACCTGCCCTTCACTGACGCTGTCATCCATGAGACACAGAGACTGGCCAACATTGCCCCAGTGTCCCTTCCTCACAAAACTACCCAAGATGTAACCTTCCAGGGTCACGTCATCAAGAAGGTCAGACTAAATAAATACCTAATATGCCCTCCATACTCATCTTCGTGATCTAAAAACAAACAAGTATTTTCTGGGTGTGAAACATTTTCATACAGTTTCAAAAGAATACAATCACCTGTCATATAGGAAATCTGTTTTGATTTCTGTATTGTCTACAGGGGACCACAGTGTATCCTCTCCTGACATCTGTCCTGTATGATGAGAGTGAGTGGGAGAGGCCACGCACCTTTTATCCCGCCCACTTCCTGGACAAAGATGGAAAGTTTGTCAAGCGAGATGCCTTCATGCCCTTTTCTGCAGGTTTGTGAGCTCATGCATCACTTTTTGTCAAAGTTTAGTTTACTCACAGTTGACCTGGACATTTTTATTTTGTTCTCTCTTGCAGGTCGCAGGGCTTGTCCCGGAGAGAGTCTGGCCAGGATGGAGCTCTTCATCTTCTTCACCACCCTCCTGCAACGCTTTCACTTCTCTCCTCCACCTGGAGTTTCAGAGGATGAACTGGATCTGACTCCACAATTACGCCTCGGCCTCAGCCCTTTACCTCATAAACTGTGTGCTGTCTCCTGTATGTGAGGAGGAGGAGGGCTGGTGTCATGCAGCAAGCTTAACTAAAGCATATACCACTGAGTTCATTGTAATTTGTTACTGTACATGTAACTGAGTAGATTCCACTTTATGCAATGTTACCGCTGTAGATAGGGTTCAGCAGCTGCTTCCTATTTCTGCTGCAAATGCCCAGCAGAGTCTTGAAATGTGCAATTCCCTGAATAAAATGCACCCTTTAAATAAATAAATAAATAAATTCAGGTTTGACAGTGCTTCTGTAACCGACAACTGGCAGACAAATCTCTTCCCTGTTATTCTGGACAGACAGACAGACCCTATAATATTATACTGAGAAAAATATAATAAACTCATGTTAAATTAAAGATAAAGCTGGATAACGTAACGAGGTCTAAATACAAGTCTGATGACAGAGAAATTTGACGTTGTAGAAATTTCTTTTAATCATTGGCATTAGAAGTTACATGTAAGAATGTAAAGTATGTTAAGATCTCTGTAAAGTCACTTAATACTAGATATGTAATTATAGATAAGTCGCAAAGGAAGGAGATCGGTATGTAGGGAAGTGGCTAATGAGGGAATCAGGGGCAGGTGCGTACTGCAGAGCAGGTGTGGATAATCAATGACACATAAGGGCAGGAACTAAAGAGACAAGACAAGTTGGCTTTCAAAATAAAACAGGAAACAGGACTAACAGAGCAACAGAATATAACAAACTCTTTGCGAACGAACCCTGGCAAGCAGCCAGCTGGTGGCAGAGCATAGAGACCAGAATCAAATGGCCATAAAGTTGATCACATACAGATCAAAGATCATTCAGATGCTCTGATGCTGTGGACTTTAGCCAGCTGAGTATTTCATTTGAAGGACACTGATAACAACTGTCCAACGTCCTCCAAAACCCATACAGCACCTTTAAAAAAGAACATAAATGTTAAAGTGTAAACAGACAACTTTTCAACTCATGTGCAGTACATGACATGCACAATAATGTTAGGAAGAGTCCATTTGTTTAGTGTTTCATGATGTTTCATGACAACTAAAATAAAAAAGGATCTGGAAGTCACTGCTTGCACTGATGAGAGCAACAGGAAACATGATGTAAAAGCTCTGACGCAACAGGGAGGAACATGAAACTGTCTCTTCCTTCATTTTTCAAAACCACAACACAAGACACATGATAGCTGGCATGTTTATTTATAATATTACACTTTGGACAAAGAGAGGTGGACAGTCCCAGCGTGGGAAAGTATTACACCACCCCTACTAACAACACAGTGCATTACAATGCTGCATTTAAAAACTCATCCTCAAATTGTAAAGCAAATAAAATTCCAGATTTATTACATGTGTAAAGACCAGTGGAAACTCTGGTAACTATAACTTTTATTTTGCAGTGATTAACAACATTTATGGCTTCCAGTATTTACATACCAGTGACTGACACAAATACCTGTTCATGTGATACAGTCATGGGATATCTTTTGACTTTATGAATTGATGAGGATCACCTTTAATGTGTTATTACTGGGGCAAACTGGATTGGGTGATATATGTATAATAATGATAATTGCAGGTCTAAGGATCGGTAGGTGTTCTATGCTGCACAGATCATAAAGCTCCTCGAGGCAAAGTTGTGATTTTGGATTATATAAATAAAATTGACTTGACAAACTTAAAGGGAAACTCGGGTATTTTTAAACCCGGGACCTACTTTTACAAATGTTTGGGTCTAAATGACAAATACTTACCATTAGTTTTGGAATTGGTCCAATAGATCGCCTCTGCCGGCATCCGCAAACGGGCTGCAATGGCTGAAAGTACGTCCACTAAAAGTGCTTGTTTTTGCCACTGACAGGCTCAGATTGTTATTCGAAGTCTCTGACAACAGATCGTTTGTTAAAGAGTAAGATCCTTTTCTCTTCCTGCAACAACTAACCTCTCGCGAGATTTCAGACTCGTTCTTTTTTTTGTTTACAAAAAGGATCTTACTAATAAAATAACTTTCAAAGAAAACTGACTTGACCTGACTTACCTACTGAGGTCAGGAAAGGATAAATGATTGTGTCTTTCAACAAAAAAGGCAGCATTTTTCAGGTTCTTTTAGAGGAAACAGTTTTTGCCAGCATGTTGTGACATCAGCCCATCAACTGGTCCACAGTGATGTCACACAGCTAGGTGACCAATCACCAGGAGATGAATCACTAACTATAACCACTGGTCAATCACACTGTAAACATCTGACACACTGTCTGCAGTTGTCACGCTCATATCACTCAAAACAGTTAATTTTACTAATTAATTTTACTAATTAAGAGCACTGTGATCAAGATAAAGTCTGAGTTGTTTTTTATATAGTAGAAGAATGGAAACCATGTAGCTGCCCTGTGAGTCACTCTGAACACCTGTGAATGTTTTCAAAAATACTTGACAATGAAGTGAAGCATATGTGATGTGTAGTTAACGAGCTGAAACATGTACGTGAATGCAAGGTTCAGAAAACAACCATTGTGACAGAGTTCAGGCTTGAATCTTAAAGAAGAGGCAGGAAGAAAAACAGTCAAGTTAGTCACTTTTATTTTATATTACATGACAAGCTAAACACACACAATGGAGAACAAAGTCCATTTGAATCTTTTTACTAGATATCACAGCAGTGCTAATGCAGTATAACACAAATTTACAACAAAATTAAATGGCTCAACTGGCAAAATGACACACCCCACCCACAGTCCACCCCATACAATGCTAAATCCCAAAGTGGGGGTGCGAAAAAAAGTGCAAATTAAAATTTCTGTCACAGCAAGAACAGGCAAAACTGAACATCTCGACTTGAAAAAAAAAAAAAACCATAAAACCATAAACTGGCAAAGTTATAGATCACCAAGCCCTTCTAGCGTCAGTGCGCAGTTAAACAGAACAACCCTCCAAACGTCGAGCAAAGCAAGTCCAACACAAAGTTGACACGACCACTCAACGCCTGACAAGAACGCTGAAGCACAAATCCAACAGGTTTTTATGAATATGGCATTATGAGAAGTCTCATTTCCTCTAATTTATTTTGGTTTGCTGACATTGCTGTAGAAGCTGCTGGGATCACTGTCTGCTTCTGTCTCCACCAGAGTCTTGACGGCAGAATAAGTCACCTCCTCTTCTCTGACCTGAATTACACAAACCGGAGATGACATGACATTTACATGATTCACACCATTAATATTTTCACAGTGACCATTTGGTGAGCTGTCTATTTTCAGGTTTGGTTTTCATTCACATCATGACAGTATATTTTAAAAAAAAGCTTTTCAGGGACTTACAATTACAAGATACCCTCCACTGCCAAAAGTATATAGACACCCAAAAAGTACACCCTCATGTTGGACATCTCATTACAAAACCATGGGCACTAATGCATCCCAAAGGGCTCTGTGAAGGAAGGTCAAGAGCTTCCACACCAAACTGGGAAAACCATTTCTTTATGGAGCTGGCTCTGTGTAGGGGGGCACTATAATGTTGAAACAGTAAAAGGTCTTCCCCAAACTGTTGCCACAAAAGTGGAAACACACAATAGAGAGATGCAGGAATGAGTCCTAAAACCTGGGAATGAGTTAGCATTTTTCCACTTCCGGTTTCCTTGTCTGGATGTCAATGGGTTTCTGAATGGGTTTTTGGTTCGATGCCTGAAATAAGGTCTGTGGTTGACACGTTTTGTTTTACGACATAAAATACGTCAGTAAATACCCCACTCGTGAATGTTGAAGCTTTTACGTGTGTTAAGAAAGGTGGTTGCTAACAAGTGTCTAAATGAGACTACAGAGGTTGTCGGGACATTAAACGTCATCACGCCGAACACAGAAACTCATCTACTCACTCGTCCGCCTTTACAGCCTCGTTGGGTTTATACTGCAAACTGTTCTAACTCAAACTGTAGGTAAGCGCACAAAACCAAATTACAAGTTGGAAGCTTAGTGGTGGAGACGTTGAAGTCATGTGACTCGTGTGAGTCATGTGTTGTTTGCCACAGAGCTTATTTTCTGCAATAATCCAAAATCCAATGACAAAATCAAATTGGCTTTTTGTGGAAGGAACCAGGGCGATGCTAACAAAGATACATCATCCCTGCAGCACTCTGTTGTCCAAAATATAATTTTAGGCTGTAAGATTAATATTAAGCCATTATAGAAGTAGAAAACCACAGCTGAGTAAATACAGGTGTGTCAAAGTCACTCACCTTTCTCTTGGGAGAGGCCTGTTGATTAGCATGGCTAACCGTGACATAGGTCAGATTGCTGTCCGGCTCATCCTGAGTGCAAACAACACAGTGGTTTATTAAGTACAAAGAGAAACTGTTCGCCTGTACAGTTTTTATCACGTGTGGTAGTGTTTCTCCATTATATGAAAATCAACATGAGTACAACTTAACTTTGCTTTGGTGGAGACAAATAGACCTTCTATATTAGTTTTTTGCAATACAGCTTCCAGATATTCATTATTGTAATTTGCCATTTTGGATTTTACATAAACTTAATTGGGTTTAATTGAATTCACCTGAACATCTCAGTGTAAGTATGTTTTGTTACTTTATATGCACCAACATCACGTTTACATGCACGAAATATCCCGGTTTTTGCCCTTATTCTAAAAAAGACAATATTCCTTTTAAGCTGTTTACAAGGCTAATGAAAATAAAATATTCCACTAATATTCCCGTTTACATGCAGCCTTATTCGCTCAGTCAGCCTCCCTCTTTCTTTAGATCAACCACCTTCTTGAAAAGGTCGGCGATGTGATATTTGTGAGAGAGGCTGTGTGTCGCAAACTGAGACACATATTCCGAATGCGCTGTATACATGTCCAAAGACACACATGTCCTAAAACCTGAATAATATCAGCATATCCTTCACATCTTAATCGGAAAATGCAACATTTGGAATAAGGCCTAATGCGGAATATCCAAACGGAATATGCTGTTTACATGACCCGTACAAATTCAGAATGTTGTCAAATTCGGAATAATAGTGGGAAATGAGTGTGCATGTAAACGTAGTCACTGAGAAATCCTGGATTAATCCGTTATGGAACTTTATGAGAATTAAATGCCAGAGATGGTGCTTCTCTCTTGTGGGACCGGGATTCATATTATGACGGCCCGACCTTAGGGCTAAAATAACTGTAAACCAAACTCCAAATATGTGGATTTACTTCACAGAAAGGCAGCAAATTGATGTGATTTTTTGTGATTGCAAAGATTTCACTCAAACAAATTAAGCAGGATTTTTCTGGATAGATCTGTTTCACTGATGAATCCAGGTAAGTTAGTATTCCTGCGTCATGAGACAAGCCTAAGAGCAGTGAACCACTCGTGAACATTTGCTGCCTCGAGGCTTCTTCTAATATCATAATTGACCAAATCTAAAAGCGAGGAAAGGGAAACACGCCTCATCATATACTGTCAGTTTGTCATCAGTGGCAAAATGTTGTACCGGATGAACAGTAAATATTGCATGAGTACATATAAGTACATTTTAAAAAGCATCTGAATATAATGGGGAGTAGCTCAACTGGAATATCTCCGGTGATTGTGTCATGTCAAAATATAATTTACTCACAGACTGGGTTGATTTATGAACATCTGGAACAAAAGGTAACATTTCAAAGATTAGTCTTCAAATATCACCATTCATACACATATATTATACATTATATATTACATTATATTATACACATCATGTTATCATTTATACCGCAGCCATGGCAAAACACTTGTTTTTGATTGGCTGGCAGAGGTCCATTGAAATTGGTTCACGTCAAACACCTCAAACATAGTTCAGTTTAAATGACACTGCAGGTAACCATAGCAACGGTAGATGCTGAAGTTTCTCTCTTAATTCTCACCAGGGTATTAACATAACAATGGGTTCAATTTATTTCCAACGATAGTGGTCATGGTCTAAACACAATAATGCACTCAGAGCTGTTCTGGTATAGAAAATAATGGACTTGGTGGACTAATTACCTAATCAATTTCATTAAATACATTATCTGAATCCCATATATATTAAACAAGACAGAAATACCAGGTACTCACATCATCTCATTCAACAGTTAACTCGTATTGTATATTTTGTGTATCACGTTACGTTTGAACAAATACTGTGCTCTGTTTTACTGACCCTCTGTCACTTTGACTATCTTCCTGTATTTGATGAGAACAGCAGCGACGACAACCAGCACTACCACCAACCCGACCACTGCACCGATTATGATGTGGGTCTGATCAGGAGGGGGATCTGTGGTCAGAGGATACCAGTCAGCCAGAGAAATTACATTCATAACAAAATCTGCATTCCACTATGTGACCCCATCGTCTTAAAATACACAATCTAATGACTTATTACTTGATTACAAGCGATTTACAGGATTTGACTGTTCTGGCTGATCGTCTCTTATCTTACCTGTGAAGACAGGTGTGTAGTCAGCCTCTATCTTTACATTGTTCTCCTCAACCACCTGGCAGGTGTATTTCCTGTTGTGGCCTCTCTGACGCTTCACAGTCAGAACAGAAACACAGTTACTCTGTCTGAGGAACTTGAACCCGACACCTTCACCAAGCAGCACAGTTCCTGTCTCGTCCACCCAGCGGATGATGTTCTGTCGACACGGACGGCCATCGTTGTATCTCAACAGAGAGCACTCTAATGTGACTTCACCGTCCCTCTTTGGATCAGCGTCTGGTGGAGATGGAGAGACTGAGAGAAGACAGGTGATAACTGTTAACTCTGCATACAAAGTGTTTGACATCTGCCGGAAAGTCAGCGACTTTACTACAAGACCCTGACAGGTTTCTATTCATCTTCTGTCATCATTGTTTCACTGAGTTAATATATGAAGGTGAACTGAACCAAATGGACTGAAGACCTTTCAGTGGCGTTTCAAGAAGCTGAATGAGTAAAGAAAATGAAAAAAAAGGAAACCTGTGAAGAAAACTGATCAGCAAACTGATGTCAATCACTGTAAACTGGTGGAGGGGCACTTTATTCATGAATGAAGGAGCACTGCAATCAACAATGGCCACCTTGAATGGAAGGGGTGTCCCCATAATGCCTGCATGAATGACGGCTGTTGTTTCCTCCTTAATGTGGAGTGTCTTTCCCAGCTGAGGGAGTGAGGGAGGGGTCGGTTTGTGAAGGGCCTCAGGGTTAATTACCCTCCCTTAATAAGAAGAAGGATATAAATAAACATGTAAACTCATAGCTGCCCACCTTAAACAGGAAACTGACACATCACACTGACACCTTGCTTGCTTGTTATCTGGTTTGGGAGACGCCGACCAGTAGAGGCATAGTGGACATGAAAAGGGTGAACAGCTGGAATGAGGCTGAGCTTTGCACAGCGCAACATTTTTGTCCCAAAAAGAACATTTGCCAAAAGCAGAATTCCCTCTTGATAATCTCAATGAGTTTTCATGGAAATGAGACTCACTTGTCAGAACGCTGAGACGTATAAGTACATCCTGACCAGGGTCCCTCCCCTGCCGACAGGTGTAGCGACCAGTATCCTCAGCAGTGATGTTGTTAATGACCAGAGCACAGTTAGTGTTCAGACTCAGTCTGGCAGCTCGGGCTGAGTTCTTATTAACATTTCCATTCTGAACCTCAGTGAAACCCCGAGAGGTATCTCTGTCGTAAAGCCATGTAATGATGGAGCATGTTGTCTGAGAGGATGACACACTGGCACAGGGCAGAATGGCATCATGTCCAGGTATTTTGTAGAGAGTGGGTTGACTGATGCCCGCTGGAAAGAAAAGAATAAATACATGTTGTGTTAGAAATTACACATCACATCTGCATGGAGACTGAACTCTTAACATGAGGATTTAATTTTATTCTTAAAAAAGAAACAAAAACGATTGTTTACATTTGCAACCACAGGGAGGGAATGTGTCTCCCTCCACCATCTAGTGGCTGTGATTATATGAGAGAATGATTTTCATTTATGTCTCGGTTAATTAGTGAATCGTGGCCACTGTTAAAACTACAACAACCAAAAACACCACACAGTCGATCAGAATGAACAAAGGTTGACTCAGATCAAATATAACCTGCAGATCTGATGTTTTTGTATTTGTTTGTTTTGTGTGCACTTTTATTATTCTCTGCACTGTATGCATCAAGTTATAATGTAAATACTTGCATATTCTGTCACACAGGCGGAGTTTAAAGAAACCACAGAGAGAGCAGAGAGCCAACAGACTATCTGATCATTACTTTTCAGTTCCTGACATCTGCAAATGCTGAAGTCTAAAAACATTTCAGGATCTATCTAAAAATTACTAATAATTGCTATCCTGTTCTTGTCTCACACAACTGTTGGCTCATTCTTACAGAAACACAAAGCTTATCAAAGTGGCTTATAAAGCAGGAAGATTTGTGGCTTGTTCTGGGTAGCAATATGTGAAATAAGCCTGTATCTAATAGTAATCAAAATTTCACATTTCACTAAAATTATGGTTAACATTTAAAGAAGAAAACAGAGCTTTACCTTCAAAATGAAGCACAAAAATAAAGATTAATTCCAGTAGAGACATTCTGTGTCCATTCTCTGTCGGCTGACGGATGTCGTGTGAGGCTTTTCCTCTCTGCAGATGCTGTTTCCTCGTTGTGGTCGACTTACTCAGAGAAAATAATTTGAGAAACCACCAACACCCAACCCCCGGCCTGTCGTAAGTTCCAGAGAAGTACTTTACTTCATTTCTATGCGCCTTTTAAACCGACTGCACACAACAGTCACAATTAAAAGAAACCTGTGTTTCACAAACTGCAGTTGTGTCAGTTTGAAAATTACAAAGAAATTTAATTTTAATGTTTAGCTGGATGATGGTGCATTTTGGTATCATGCGAAGGAATTTATAAGAGTTGTTTTAGCCTGAGATGTTAAAAAATACAAAACACATAATTAATGAATCCCGGTTTATTCCTCTGAAATGAAATTAACTTTCTGTGATCTATGTTGCTCACAGTACAGAGTAATGGAAATATTGTAATTTCCACTCTGTCATTTCAGTGGTGTAATTAAAAGAGGAACTGGTCTGTTTGGTGAGAAAAGAAAAACAGAATGACTAAGAGTCTACAGCCATGCTAGCAGCTCTGTGAGACTGTCAGGCAAAGTGGTGCCTTTGAGCTAAATGCTAACACATCTGATTTAGTGTGTTAGCATGCTACCGTTTGCTCATTAGCAGGAAACACGAGCTACAGTTTGACGTTGGCACTAGACAAAATCAAAACCACGAATGTCAGCCTCATGGTGGTGCCTGAGGAAAAGTGAGGGGATCACCAGAGTCACTAGGGTTCATCCTCTGGAGAACATGAATGTTTGTACAAAACTTCATCTCAGTCTGTCCAGTAGCTGTTGAGATATTTCAGTCAGGACCAAAGCAGTAGACTGACCCAGACAGACATTGCCATCACTAGATCGACATATATTCTTTAGTGTTTCCTTATTTTTTATGTCTTTTCCCTTTACTAAAGATGTAATTGTCAACATCAAATCTACCTTTGAGTTCTTGGGATTTGATGGCATATGATTTTTTTGTGTCCATTGTTTTGCTTTACTTTTGTCTCTGGGGTTTGGGTATTTTTCTAGTAGTCTACAGTTTAGGGTTGTTTACTTTCAGTGACTTGCAGCAGCAGCTCAACAGTCTGCTGCTGTCTTCATACTGACTCAGTGTCAGTCAGACAGAAAGTAACTGTGGGCCATTTTTGTGTTATACTATATTTAGTCATGTAATTAATAATAAGCTGACATTCAATGACAACACAGTGGCAAAACTGCACTTCCTCAAGAATCTCAACTCGTCTGGGTGTGTAGTAAGCTCATGTCACGAGGGGGCAGGAGAGTGGCAACAGGGGAAGGACCCAAATGCATATGACTTTAATGCCTTAATGACCAAAAATAGCTAACAGGCAGGCCGACAGGCAGGTTCATGTTACAGAAGCTCCAAAGCAAAAACACAAGACAAGACAGGAACAAAGCAACTAGAACAAACTGACAGAGGAACAAACGAAGTGGGCCGGTATATGTACTGAGAGGCTGATGAGGGAATAAGATGCAGGTGAGGAGGTGGGCGGGGAAGGCCAGGCAACTGCAGAGCAGATGAGGGAAGTGGGAACAGGTGTGTAGATGGGTGGGGCAGTCAGGTGAAGATGAGGGAAAGACCGAGAGCATCTGCTGGATGGATGGAAAATGGCAACGGACTGCATTTATATAATGTTTCTCTATCTTAACGGACAAAGCGCTTTGCAATGTTGCCTCTCATTCACCCATTCACACACACACACACACACACACACACACACACACCAACCCTGGGACTACTGGACGACCCGCTCTACCTCCTGAGCCACAATGAAGGGGAATAGAGGATGTGGCTGGAGAGATTTAGACGACCAAAGTTTAACAGGGTTAATAATTATTTTATCTCTCAGGTCACCAAACTGTTAAATACTCGTGATGACTCAGCTGATGAAGAGTTTCCCGTACAACTATTTTGGGGGTGATGGTGTCTTTTAACCAGTGATGGTTGCATTGAATGGTGACGGCTTAACGTACGTTGTCACTTGATGTATTCATGTTTTATGTATTTTATCATGTGTAACACATGGTCTACACAATACCTTGGTCTGTGTGCCTGAGTCTCTGCGTGTTCTCTGTTTTACCTGGCTGCAAGACTAATTTCCTCTCGGGGACAATAAAGTTAAAGTTGACATTTAAAAAAGGATCCTGGCAACACAAGCAAACAACCCACAACTAACTGTCATCAGATTCTGATGCAGATTTAGTTAAAAGTCTGATTGGAGCGTGACATCACCTTTTCAAAGTCCCATCCATTTCAAACCGGTGAGAAGAGCACAGAGAAAACAACGCTGACATAAATCTCTTGTATGAAACAACTAAAAACTCGTCATGTATGATCCCACCGTTCATAGTAAAGAGCTGATTGAGGAAATAGGTTTTCAGGCCTTTAAGCTACATTGGAAGAGTTTAAACAGCGTTTGAAGAGTCCTTGTATTATACTTTTAATACACGACTACCTGAATCTGAGGATGGAGCTGTTCGCAGGATTATAATTGTAAAGTTACAGTACATTTCATTCAGAACATGTTCAGATCTTCTTCTCCTTATAGGTGCAAAATGACCTTTTTCAGCTTCATCTTACAACCTTTTGCATACAAAGCAACACACATACACAAGCAATTCAATTATAAATGATTTAAGAAATATTATTAACCCAGTCATGATATCCCTGTTGGATGAAGAATCAACCAGCAACATTAGGAAGGACAGCAGGAGGAAGACGAGGTGACGTCCCATCTGTCACTGCTGCAGTGCGCCCCCCTGTGGTTAAATTAGTTGCTTCATGTACACCTCTTTGGTGTGTCAGTGTTAACACAATATACAGTATGTTAATGGCAGTTCATTGTAACAGAACGAATGTTATCACTTGAGGAATGTTGTGTTGTAACATAACACAAATGTGTGCAACATTAATAGAAGTACTTTGCTTACATTAGCCTTTGTGATAAAAGAGTGAAATAAGGTTACATGCAGTCTTTTTATACATATTTTATATATTTGAAAATCATGTAGGTTTTAAAAAAGGGTATGAGTTATGATGGTTTAAGGAAGCTACATAAAGCTGCATTACTTCTTCAAGTCAACTGGGTTTTAACCAAAGTTCAGATGGTCACAGTTACAGACTGACTACAGCTGTTATTACACATAAATTAAATGTACTGAAGGATAATATGCAGAATCTGTTTCTGTCATGGGGAATAAAATATGTCCTCTGGATGCTCTGATGATAGTTTGTTGCTAGAAAACCCACAAGATGGTGCTAACGTTCTGTGATGCCTCCATGTCTCAGTGACAGTAGCAGAGTTTTACCTGTATATAGATATAATAAGGTGTACCTCAGGATATCACAACTGTGAAAGTATGAGTATAGTAAAGTTTGAATATATACCTTTGTTGGTCTCTTCACTACGGAAGCCGAGAACGGCTGTGCTATTTTTTTCTTTTAATGCCGTTATCTCGAGATCACAAGTTAATTAGGAGAATTGTAGTTAAGAAAACAAAAGGTTGTTTCCTCTTAGTAGCCTAATAATATTTATCAGAGATCAGGAGTGTCATGGCAGCATGCATATATTTTTTTTTAACTATGCCCCAAAACTATGGAGCTCCCAAAGCTATAAGAGATGCAAGCTCTGAACATTTTTAAATGAAAACTTATTTATTCAGCACTGCTTTTAACTAACTGTCACTCTTCCCTTGTTTTGTTTTATCTCTGTTTTATCTTTGACATATTTTATTGTGCCTTTCTTTGTTTTAGTGCTATCTTTAAATACTACATTGTCCTTGCCATACCTGTTCTTGCTATTAGCTGCTTCTCTTCTTTGTTACTCATTTGTTTGCCTGGTTTTATTGCGCAGTATTTGCACTATTTTGTTTTGCATGTTTTCATTCTCCTGTTTCTTCACTTCTATTGTAAAGCATGTTGAGCTCCACCCCCTGTATGAAAGGAGCTATATAAATAAAGTTTATTATTATTATCATTATTATTGTATATGGTGAGACATATCAACCGTTATCAAGAGAAAATGAGCTTTGTTATCTCGAGACAATGATTAATGATAACAGCAATAAAAAAACAGTTGCAAGAGTTTTTAGTAGTTGTTGTAATTATGTGAAAGATTATTGTTAAAAGATTCAACAACAGCTGAGGTCTTTGCTGGATAGAAGGAGTGTCAGTTAGCTAATTTGCTAATGAGTTAGCTAACATAGCTCATGAAACGTTAGCTACAGCTGTCCTTCGAAGGAGGTGGCCAATCACTGGGGACACAGAGCTACTGTATACAGTCTAATGCACAATAATAGTTAGACACACTCACACTGAACCTAAATAAATACTGATGGTTAATAGGTCACACATCGGACTGTCAACACATTTATATGAGAAAAATTAAACAGTAACTAATAATAGAACATTAGTTCAACAGAAAACGACAGCAGTACGATCATTTAAAGCTCAGTTAATCAATTTATTTGGCTTCTTTAAGGCAGAAAAACACCTCTGACATATTAACACCGTATAGAGCAGAGCAAATAATTTACACATCCAGCGAACCAGCATCCAGTTCGAGTTGTGCTTCCGTCCCACCTGATCAATGTAAGTCCAACATTCACTCTTCTTTTAGCTGTTTCTGGTCTCCAACCAGCTCCTGAGAAAAATATCTGGCTGTTTAGCTGCTAAATGTTCCCCAGTGTTCACCAGCTAGTCTCTAACTGTGTCTGTCTGCTGTTTGCTGATGGGCAGGTGGTTCACAGTGGAGCTTGTTTGCTGACAAAAGCTTCCTGCTTCTGCTGGAAATACTGTAAAATCAAAACTATGAGCTAAATGAGGCTAAAAAGAAGAAATGCAAAGCTTGGTGATATTTCTCTGTACGACTGTCAACTGTTTCACAGTACAAGAAGTCATTTGTTCCTTTGCAAATCTAAAAAACACGGATTAAATTGTGAATGTTTTGCCATCTGAAACTACACTGAAACAGTTTGACAGAAATTCTTTAGGTCATTTAAGGCGTAAAAAGGGCGAACAATGTGTCGTAAACATAAAACAAATCTTTTAACTCAAAGCTGCGATCACTGTGATGATATTTGACTGTCTGGTGAGTTGAAGTTGGTGTAGATCAGTGCAGTCTAGAAGTAGCAGGATGTGCTTCTACATTTTCATACTGGACTTTGTCTGCATCATTATTTACCTGTGAAATACAACACAACTAATGAGTTTCAAGGGAGCAAACTGCTGACGTTTCTACCAGAGAGAGTGCAGCCGCTGTGGTCACAGAAGTTAAGTCTTTAATTTTCCAGATCTTATTAGTTATTTTTATACTCACATTATTATTATCTAGTGGTTTTATGTTCCCTGGAAGAAAAAATGATCAAAAAGTGGCATTAAAATTCTAAACGTATGATTTCTATGAACCACTTCTACCAGATTACGGTCTGAATGTCCTCACCTCTGTGTGTGATGACAAGAACGGTGACTACAACCATTAGGATCAGTCCTGCAATTCGCAGAGCCAACATGACGTACGTCAGAGGGGACCTCTCTGTGGAATCTGTTGAACATGGTTTAGAAAACATAAAACATGTCAGTTAATAAATAATGTTTATTCCCCTGCAGGACACAATAACCACAGTGTTACAAATGTTCCTATTGTGAAAATATTTCATGTCCAACATGTGAAACGTTGAGAAACCACAAGTCAAAGCTTTGTATCAGGTGGGCTGCATCTTATCTCACCTGAATTTGACTGTTCTGGCTGATCGTCTCTTATCTTACCTGTGAAGACAGGTGTGTAGTCAGCCTCTATCTTTACATTGTTCTCCTCAACCACCTGGCAGGTGTATTTCCTGTTGTGGCCTCTCTGACGCTTCACAGTCAGAACAGAAACACAGTTACTCTGTCTGAGGAACTTGAACCCGACACCTTCACCAAGCAGCACAGTTCCTGTCTCGTCCACCCAGCGGATGCTGTTCTGTCGACACGGACGGCCATCGTTGTATCTCAACAGAGAGCACTCTAATGTGACTTCACCGTCCCTCTTTGGATCAGCGTCTGGTGGAGATGGAGAGACTGAGAGAAGACAGGTGATAACTGTTAACTCTGCATACAAAGTGTTTGACATCTGCCGGAAAGTCAGCGACTTTACTACAAGACCCTGACAGGTTTCTATTCATCTTCTGTCATCATTGTTTCACTGAGTTAATATATGAAGGTGAACTGAACCAAATGGACTGAAGACCTTTCAGTGGCGTTTCAAGAAGCTGAATGAGTAAAGAAAATGAAAAAAAAGGAAACCTGTGAAGAAAACTGATCAGCAAACTGATGTCAATCACTGTAAACTGGTGGAGGGGCACTTTATTCATGAATGAAGGAGCACTGCAATCAACAATGGCCACCTTGAATGAAAGGGGTGTCCCCATAATGCCTGCATGAATGACGGCTGTTGTTTCCTCCTTAATGTGGAGTGTCTTTCCCAGCTGAGGGAGTGAGGGAGGGGTCGGTTTGTGAAGGGCCTCAGGGTTAATTACCCTCCCTTAATAAGAAGAAGGATATAAATAAACATGTAAACTCATAGCTGCCCACCTTAAACAGGAAACTGACACATCACACTGACACCTTGCTTGCTTGTTATCTGGTTTGGGAGACGCCGACCAGTAGAGGCATAGTGGACATGAAAAGGGTGAACAGCTGGAATGAGGCTGAGCTTTGCACAGCGCAACATTTTTGTCCCAAAAAGAACATTTGCCAAAAGCAGAATTCCCTCTTGATAATCTCAATGAGTTTTCATGGAAATGAGACTCACTTGTCAGAACGCTGAGACGTATAAGTACATCCTGACCAGGGTCCCTCCCCTGCCGACAGGTGTAGCGACCAGCATCCTCAGCAGTGATGTTGTTAATGACCAGAGCACAGTTAGTGTTCAGACTCAGTCTGGCAGCTCGGGCTGAGTTCTTATTAACATTTCCATTCTGAACCTCAGTGAAACCCCAAGAGGTATCTCTGTCGTAAAGCCATGTAATGATGGAGCATGTTGTCTGAGAGGATGACACACTGGCACAGGGCAGAATGGCATCATGTCCAGGTATTTTGTAGAGAGTGGGTTGACTGATGCCCGCTGGAAAGAAAAGAATAAATACATGTTGTGTTAGAAATTACACATCACATCTGCATGGAGACTGAACTCTTAACATGAGGATTTAATTTTATTCTTAAAAAAGAAACAAAAACGATTGTTTACATTTGCAACCACAGGGAGGGAATGTGTCTCCCTCCACCATCTAGTGGCTGTGATTATATGACATCATAAAACCACAAAGAGACGTTTTTCCTCTTCACTTTTTGTACGGATTAAAGAAACAAGATATAATGTGTCAATTACAGAGCTTTAGAGATGAAGAAGCTAAGCTAAGCTAAGCTAAGCTAACCTTCTCCTGGTTTTAGCTTCATATTTCATGTACATATATGAGCATTGGTATCATCTCCTCATCTAACTCTTCATCACATTTCCCAAAATGAACAATTACATTAAATAAATGTTTTTGTTTTTATTGAAGGTTTTGGGCCAATTCATCTGATGTTATCTTTTCCATATATACACATTTATTATTATGTGCAAAGTACAAGTTAAATGCACACAGATAACACACACAAACTGCATATTCAGTCAGATATGTATTTATAACAAGTTCTGAGAGTTTGACGTTCCTCTGGTATTGATGCTGTACCATGAACCTTTTTTTCACACCTCACTTTCTTTACTTGTTTTAAATTCTTTCTCCTGATGTTCAACAGACTTCCAAAAATAACTTTCTAGCTTTCATTTTCTTTTCTTTTCTTTTCTCATCCTACACAATTATTGTCTCTTTCTACAGGTCGTGACGGTTGCTCAAGTTTATCAAAGTGGCTGCTAAATCTGGCTAATTTAACTTGTGGCTTGTTGTTGTAATTTTCCCTTAACGCCACTGGATGGCACTGCCACTTTTGGTGTATACATACTGTAGACTGTGTATAAAAAGGTAGTTGGGGCACAGCATCACAGTGTAGAGGCAGACCAGGAAATGGAAACCATTGTGTTCACTACAGCACTTCCATGAGACACTGGACTTTTTCTGAGGGTAATTATCGTGTAAAATGTGGCTTCCACATGATATATCAAGTGATGAACGTTGAAAAGAGATGTGTACAAGCGTATTGTCAGATTCATGTGAGAGTATTTGTCGGACCCAGTGTATTGCCTGTAGCCTGGCCTGTTGGAAGCCTCTTCATACCGAAGGCTGACTTTTATCGTCACCTGACCGGTCAGTGTTACATCACTGTTGTGCTGATGTAACTTCTGACACCTATTCTTTTTTATTCTTATTTAGACATTTAAACTACAGTAATCTGGTGTTGTTCTATATTCCTCTTCCTGTCAACAAAAGACCAAACAAAAGTGTTAGTCTGTGTCTCAGTGTCTGCCAGCTTCCCTCTCTGTGGCTCTGGGCCCCACGCCTTCTACTTCCTACTGAAGACGGAAATCTTTAAAAACACATAACATACATACTTTTTAAAAAGGCACAGCGATTTCCTAAAACAGCTGGGCATTGCAGTTTTTACCAAACGTTACTCAAACACGAGGAAATAGTGCATGCTGGGCTACATGTCCAACTACACTGTCCAGTGAAAAGTTTTTATAAGACAGCAGGTTGTAGACCAGGAAGTCCACCCTAGTGCTATAGTTATCTCCAAGTATTAGTGCTATAGTTATCTCCGTGTGCCAAGCACTAAACAATACATTATCTGATTTCAAAACCCCTTTTTATGTTATCGACAGATTTCACCAATTTAAGGTTCAGAACAAAGAACCCAAAGATATTTTTGTTTCCTGTGCTGGTTTAGTTTCTCCAGGCTACAACAATAATAACTGAAGTTTACATTTCATAAAAACTAAGATAAACACTTAAACTACGAAAGAAAATCAGAGCAATTACCTTCAAACTGAAGAACTAAAATGAGGATTAATTTGATTGGAGCCATTGTCTGTCTGTTCTCTGGAAAAGGTGACGCTTTTAGTCTCTGGTACAGAACTGTGTGTGATGACGAAATTTCCTTTGTGTGGCTGAGTTTCTCAGTAAAAACTATTTATATAAACTATATATATGGACACTACGGGGCAGATTATTTCTTCACAGCATTCACAGAGGTCTTGAGGAAGTTGTGGGCTGTATAGTTCATACAGTCATTATGCAATCACCTGTGTCTTAAGAGCTACAAAAGGCACAATGAAACAACATTTAGAGCAATTTACTTCCTTGATTTTGTGTCAGTTACAGTAAACGTACAAATTCTACCACATATTTAACGATTTCAGTTAAGCAGATCTGAGAAATTGACTAAAATATAAAGGATGAAACCCAAACCCAGTTTCTACTATATCATTATTTACTGTCATTCTCCGGAGAAAATCTTGTATCTCCAAAATGTAAAAGTTTGAAGAACATTGTTGCTTTAACTGGACAAAATAGTGCATTATTTGGCAGTATCCAAAAGATTTAAAGACGGATTTTATGAGATTAAGTGCTTGAAAATTTGCCTCAAATGCAAGTTAGTATGGCTATCAACATAGCCATCAGCCATCTTGGTAAATAGACTTATATGTAAATGGCCACTTATATAACACTTTTCAACCAACGGTTCCCAAAGCACTTTACAGATTGGTCTCATTCACCCATTCACACACCAGTGTCCTCCAGATGGCCTCCATCGGGAACAACTTAGGGTTCAGCGTCTTGCCCAAGGACACTTCAACATGTGGAGAGGAGGACCCAAGGATTGAACCCTGGGATTAAAGGACGACCCGCTCTACCTCCTTAGCCACAGCCGCTGTGCAAAATCTTGGTTGTTCACGGAAATGTCTCAACGGCGCTCCTCTGTACAGTCATTGTATCAATCTCACCCCACGTTAGATAAACGGTTGTGATTGGTCCGACCCGGGCCTGGTTGGCTGGAAATCTGTCTGAATGGGAGGGGGACCAGACTCCCTGCATCTGCCAGAGCAAATAAAACAAGAGCTCGCAGATTCATCTGGTTCCCAGGCTGGTAATCCTTCAACTGTCACCAAAATTGGATATACAAGGTTTTCCGTGATATTTTTAGTTACTAGATAAAGTGTTGTTGAGCAAAGAGGAAATTTGTTTGCTTTGTGTGAGAAAACAACATGAAGACACTCAAAGATGTTGCAGTAAAATGCTTTTATTGTTTTGACTTTAACAGAGTAATGTCATCTGCATATAACGTGATTCCAGTATTTATGACAGCAGACAAGATTCACATCCCAGTGTATGGATTGCTTATAAAATACCTTAAAATCCAACAGCAGCTTCACAGATGAATGAAATTAGATTTAGTGGGATACATTTAGACAGTGCAACAATCTGCACATATTTAAGTATCTCCACTGCAGTTTTGAGTCAGTACATCAAGGATTAAACGATAAGCCTCATGATATTCTCTATTTTTCTTATTGTCAGCAAATCCCATGAAAAGACCAAAACCAACAATGAATTGATCCCACTAACAAGTATCGTGTTTGTATCACAGCCTGATATCTCTTCTTCCTCTGAGCCACAGAGCTCCATTGTTGTTCCAAAAACTATTAAAAACTCATCAGTGAGCCTCACTGTTGTTCCTTCATCACCATGAACACACACACTGGAGTTTATGTGGACTCAGTCCCACCAAATGTGGATTCATCCGCCGCTGAAAATAGCCCCCAACAAATGCACTATTTCCTACTGTCTGAGTAATGTTTGTTAAAAAGTACAGTGCCCAGCTATTTTAGGGAATTACTAAGCCTTTTTTAATCATTAAAGTACATATTTGTGACACATTGTTGGTTTTGGTCTATTCATGGGATTTGTTGACAATGAGAAAAACATAGACTAACACACGCCTTATCCTATAATAAAGTGCCACAGTAACAGCTCTCTGTGAAATACACAAATGAGGCGTTCTGTCTTTTCTTTTGTAGACATCAGTTTGACTTCTGCCATCAAGTTGTTGTTGTCAAATAAGTTACTGTTGAAAACTGGATGGAGACGACGTACAATATTGTTGACCAAACATGAGACTGAAGAGACATTTTTACAAATGCAAATGTTAAAAACTATGAAAACATGTCATGAAATGTCTCACGGGTTGCATCAAACAAGTTGAATTTTCAGTATTGAGTCTGTACATCAAGTATTATTAACCTATTCATCATTTTACTCAGTGCTATTTGCTATTCTTTATTCAGAGATTAATAAATAGCCTAACCTGACAAGACAAATAAATTATACTGTTTGACCACATATCAAGACTTTTAGAATTAGACAATGAAATGTTCGATCTTCATTTGCTAAGAACCAGAAAACAGAAGAATGCATCAAACATTACTAAAGTTTTACACATAAAATACTCAAAATCAAATGTTTGAAAAAAAATAGAACCAAATACTTATTTTCAACCAAAAAAGAAGTGAAACAGAAGATTTAACAGGTGTTTGGAGAAACGTGCTACCATGTTAAAGGTATATTAAGAAATGTAAAGGGTATGTTGTGACAAAAATAAGTAAAATGCCTCTCTGCTGATGCTGTACAGTCAACACGGAGTAATATTAGTCAACACTGAGTAATATTCCCAGACTTTGTACTAATTTCCTAAAATAACACGAGAAAAAGCTGACATGAAGCTTGTTGGGGTGAAGATGATAACGTCCCATTTGAAAAAGGGGTGGAATTGCTGCTATTCACTGAAATATAAAAGCCAAAATAAGGAGCTTTAAATTTGTAAATCCTTGATAAAGGATTTATTATTTTAAATAAAAATCATCTACAAAGAAATGTACTTGACTTTAAACCTAAAAGAAATGCTTATCTGTTCTGTCAGATGAACGTCAAACAAACAACTTTAATACACATCCAGTGTAGACAGCGTGTGAGGCTTTGGACACAAAAGTGTTAAGAAGTAAGCTACATGACAGCTAAATACATATTTTACATCTATTTTGAAACTGTAGTTGGCAACATTCATTCACACTAAGAAAAAAAAGTATACTTTGACTTATAAATGGGTAAAGAACACAAAAAAACCTTCTTCAAGTCAAACCCTATACGACAAATGAAATGAACAGAAGGCTCTAAAAGATTAATTAGCATCTTTTTCTGTTACAGAAAACACTTTTGTGCTTCTCCTGTCCACTCTGCCTGCTTTGTTACTGCTGTAAAAAGCCCACAAGATGGCACTATCCTTCTGTCATGCCTCCCCATCTCACAAACAGTAGCTTGAGTGAGCTGTGACACAGACTCTCAGTGTAATAACGCACAGGAATCAACATTAAAAACACTTTTGAAATCATGCGTTTGAGTATAAAACTTGAAGTTGTGCGTGTTTCTTTTTTGTGCACTGAACTCAGAACTTCTTCACATTCTGTTTGGTCCATTGTGGTTCGTGTAGGAAAACACTGCAGCACAGTTTTGCTGTCAGGAAGCCGTTGTACAAGCCAGGCACGTACATCTACGCAGTACATATTCTGTTTTTACTGAAGCCCCGAGAGGCAAGTGAGAAAAAGTCTGGTGATCAATTTTCTAAGTCTGATCTAAAATGTTTTCTCTCCTGTCTTTATGACTTAAAAACAGGTGAAAAAAAAGTTCCTTAATTTCTTTTTTTCATCTGTGAAACAATTTAGATCAGACTAGAATTTTGTTTTTCTCACTTGCCTCTCAGGGCTTCCGTATATTTCACTACTGCAGATAGTTATTTATCTAATGTCTTCTTTAACCCTATTAGAGGCAAATCATCAAAACAAGTCTGTAACTTTTCTCCATCAAGGTGTGACTGAACTGTTTTCTGAAACTTAACTTTTTCACATTAAACTTTGGACTTGTAATAAAATAAATGAATAAATAGAATTACTTTTACAATTACAGTTACATGAATCATTAGCATGGTGTTTTGATTATTGGTGTCAGTTATGTCAGGGCCCCTTCATAGCAATTAAAGGCCTCTACTTTCCTTCCCCGTCCCTCCACTCCCTTCGCCCCCTTTGTGGTGGTAACTTAAGGGAAGGAAAAAGCTCAGAGATGCACCTCTGGGATCTGAAAGCCAAATACAATTCTTCTAAAAGTTTTACTCATTTGCCTCAGTCATTTGTCATGAATGGAATGACTTGCCATCCCGGGTTTACTGAGCTTTTTACCAGGTAGGTGCAGTCAGCCACAATGGAAGAACTGAACTCCAGCTATTTATGGATCCCAGCAAATAAAAAGCACATTTATATGTAAAAAGTTGTAAATAAAAACCTGTGAGGGTTGCCACATAATTTTAGACAGTGTCAGTTGAGTGAGCTGCATGTACTTTTGTCTAGACCTCCCAGGACCGTCCATTATCATGCAGACTAAAGTAAACCATGCAAAATTATTTGCATCTGCTTCTTGGCCTGTCTAATATGCATGCAGCATTGTAGAAAACTAAAGATTCATGGCGACTATCCTTATTCAAAACAGATTTCAGATGTAGAGTTCCTCTTTGTTAATTAACATAACGAGTGTCGTGTGTAAAGAGGATATCAAATGAAGCTATGTTAACAACATCTACAGCGTGTTTCACAACTTCAGTCCAGAGCATGAAAGGATAATTCAAGTCAACTCAGGAAACGTTGGCCCTGTGCAGTAGCTGCAGTATAAAACCAAACAGAATGGCTCTGTAGTTCTTCCTCCCAGACACCTGGAGACTCCGAAAACCTGCTGTTATGATCCATCAAGAATCACAGGAGTATTTCGTTTCAACTACAGCAAACCCTGTGATGGTGATCTAGGAATTGGAAGCTTGTTTTACCAGCCTGTTTTCCTTTGAAACTGGATTTACATACAGTAACCAAAGTAGGAGCACCATGCTTCACCTACCATATGAATAAAGTGCAGTGGAGTTTCTTCTGCATGTCACTGCTTGCATACTTTTTTACCAATCCAAAAACCACCTTTCCCCAGGATGAAACCCAACAATCTGTCAATTGGAGGTAATGCTTCTTCTATGCAAGTGTTTGGGAGCATGAGGTACCTGCATCCTACTGCAGATGAGCTCTGAAGGAGTCAAACAGCTTGGGGGGAGCGTTGACCAACTTCCTCTGTGCCTTGTTGGTCACCCACCTGGCTTGAATCCACTGTAGATTGTGGCTGTGCTTGATTAGACTTGGCTCACATCCCAGAGCCTGCAGCTTTATAATTATCGAGGACATTATGCTTGGCAATAAAAAATCAAGTGCACCTTTAGGTAGTTCACATAGAGTGCGGTGCCAACATGTATCCCAGGGCAGCAGGGAGACCTTCTCAGTTGTCCTGCGATCCGGTGACTTGGCAGGGTCAGACTGAGGTTTCATGGGAGAAGCTGATGAGGGTTGCAGCTTGACTCCGTTGGTTTTCACTTCTGAAGGGCAGTCACCGGGACACTCAGTAGGAAGCTAGGAGACAGAAAGAGAGAGAGAGAGAAATTTAGATGGCAAGATCAGCAAAACAATTCCTCAAACATTCGTTGCAGTTCAGAAGAGCCAGGGATGAATTAGAAAGACATCATAAAGGAGTAGCCTCCGCTTTCATCAAGCTAACGGGATGCTAATTTATGAAATATGAACCTGATTAGACAAATGCACCCCTCGCTGATCAAACTTGATTGTGTGATCTTTAGGAAAGCCGAAGCTTAAATTGGAAACCTCTGAACTGAGGATGAAGAGGAAGGAGAAGATGAGCTTGATGAATTGCCTCCTCTGAAGGGCACTTCAGCAGGATGGTGGGAACACGGAATAAAGGCTGATTGAAGAGTCCTGGCCTGGCGTGTCTGAAGGGTGCTTTACAGGGCACCTTCAGAAATCAATAGAGATAATCAGCTGGTGGTGAGGTTAGATTCAAGACGATTTGTCTGTTTAGAGGACAATTTGTCTGCCAGAACAGAAACACAAAAGAGACAGTGTCCAAACTGGGACAAGGGACTCTGTTCAGGGAGAGCAGAGAAAGGTTCAAGAATCTGTCTCGTCATAAGGTCACTCCATGGGACGCCAGTAGGAGGAAAAACACTGAACAAAGAGACACTCAGACTCAATGCTGTCCTCCCTAAAGGGCACTCCACAGGGACGCAGATGAAAGAAGGGGTGAGGGATAGAAAGGAGAAGGAAATGGTAGAGCGATGTTTGGGAAAATAAGGATTCTGGGTACATTTGATATATTTTTTCAAAATACAGAAGGGCCTCATTTGTTCCAGTTTCCACGAAATCCATCATCCAGAAAGTCAACAAATAGAAAAATACTGAAAGCAGAGAACATCTTCTGGGATCAAATTTGTGTGTTGTGTCTACATGTCATATGCCATCGAGATCCTAATGAATAATAATAACTTGTTCCTGGTGGGTGAGGGATCTGTGGCATCAAAACAGACTTAACAGAAGGACTTATCACCTTCTTGAAACCTGAAATGTCAACTGCTCAAAGACTGATGAACTCTTTCTGACAATGATGAATATCCAGAAAAACATTATAGTCTCCTTATGCAAAGTGGCCAAAGAATGTGATCTACAGTAAACCTTTGGGTGTGTGTTGGGCACAAGAATACGGAAGCCGAGAACGGCAATTATTTTTTTAATGTCGTTTAATGTCGTTATCTTGAGATAATGGGTTAGACCTCGATTGAAGTACAGTCTGATGCCATGATCAATAATGGTCAGGGTACTCCTTGATCTGACATTTTCAGCTTAAATCAGTTCCTACAGGCACTCTTGATCTCTGATAAACATTATAAGTTAATAAGATGCAAAACAAAAAAATGTGTTTTCTCGTGATAAAGGGTTGATTAACTCGTTATCTCGAGCTAACAAAGTTTGTTTTCTCGAGATAACGGCATTAAAAAAAATTATTGCAAGCAAGGCCGTTCTCGGCTTCCGTACAAGAAGGCAGACGTCACCCAGTAGTGTGTGTTTGTGTGTGTTTGTGTGTGTGTTTTTGTGCACTTACTGCTTGCAGGTGCTTGCTGGTTACTCCCATGTTGACATTGTGTCTTTTCAGTTCTGACTTAATTAAGGCTGAAACACAAAACGAGGACGCGTCACATTTCCAATATTTTGTTTGACACACACAAATGAACACACACAGTCACACGCACACGCGCGCGCACACACACACACACACACACACACACACACACACACACACACACACACACACACACACACAGCCTACCAGTGAGCAGTATTCCCAGGAAGATCCAGGCGCAGAGGAAGAGATTTCCAGCCAGTGGATTGTGGTCTGTGGTCAGTTTGCCCTGAATCAGAGTGAAAATGATCCCAAATATCTGCGCACACACACACACACACACACACACACACAAACGCATGATTAATTAATAATCTGAAAGTACTACATGTCGCACCTTAAGGACACTTCTGAAGAACTTTGTGATACCTGAGCAAAAGCATTGAGGAGTCCTGACGATGTTCCTTCAGACTCTGGGTAGGTGATCTCCACTCCAAACTCAAAGCCCAGAGGCAGGTAACCCGTCATGAAGAACCTGAGACACAGACGTGACACAGATAAGTCCCAGGAGACTAAATAAAGACAAATAATCCATCAATTCTGCTTAAATATGTGATTGCAGTCTCTAAGGATGTAAACAAACCTCTCTCAGATCCAAAACCGATAAAAAAATAAAAGGTTTTTGTTTAGCTGTCGCACATTGTTGGTCCTTAAATTCAAATCCATACTGGTGCAAGTCTGCATAGATACTGAAAACCTGATCCAAACAATTAACACCTTTAACGCTGATCTAATATTCTCATTTTAATATCATATGGCTGTCCTTTCAGTTAAATATAAATAACAGTAATCCAGTGATTCGCAGGTTGAGTTTTGTCATTTTGTAAGTGACAATGTTTGAAAAGTCCACAGTTTGAAAAATGATGGCTTTTACACACTGGATCCTCACTATTTAAACGGTATTGGAATATGTGTAATTTTGCAAATGTGCACTTCGTTTGTTGGTGAATTTTTATTTATATGTAAATGTCTACACAGCGCCTGCTTCATGCCTACAGCAGGTGTGTTTACACCTACGACACCAGAGAAAGAGACACGGCTCTCCTCGGTGTCTTTACTATATTTGTTTTGAAAGCAGTGTTGTGTGGCTGTGAGAGTAAAACTGCACAGTGATGCTCCTAAAGGTCAGATGGTTAAAGACACAGTTGCCAGTTTGAATCCCAGCATCTGTGTGGGGGAAGCAACAACTCATGTTCCGTCTTCAGCTGGTTTTAGCAGCTTTATGTTCAAAAAAGGAAAAAATCTGACTGTGTTCAATTTCACGTTGGTTGCAAGAGCGTTTACAATTGGTTAGCGTCCATTTATCTTTGTAAAAATCCAAATGCAGGAAGTATATTTTTATTCAAATTTTGGGGCTATTTATTCAGATCTTCCACTGACCTGAACTTTTTTCACTCCTCTCTTCTTTTTTATGCTATTTTAGCTTATTGTTATCTTTCACATGTATATTTTCATACTGTCTTCTTTTATATCTTGTGTCTTAATTTTTGTATCAACAACAAAACGTCTTAGCATGTGTATGAAGAAAGAAATATGTATTCGTTAAAACTTTGAACACGTGTCTATATAAGTCACAGAAAATACAGTACATGACCCCAACCCAATACCTTATGTCACAAGTTGTGAAATTCAAATTCACAAGGGTTTTACCATAAATATATATATACTTGCACTATAGGCATCTCCATGTGAGGGTCAGTGCTGTTAACAGACATAAAGTGTGAAGGAGGGAACAAGTTATATTATGCAGACTGTGCAGAGTCTTTATGAGCCCTCCGATATAACTGGAGATGGTTTGCGATGTGACGTGTAACGTGTCGGTTAACATGATACTGTGCAGCCTGGAAACATAAAGTAGCTATTTAACGTACATACACCGTGAACATGGCACAGTGACATGTGTTAGATCCTGTTTTACAGCACTGCTTTAGAAAAAAGATTCTGGACTTGTGCATTACCATGAGCAGAACAAATTAAAATGAAAAATATATAATATATATATAAAATATAAATATATAATATAATATATAATCGTATTAAAAGCTGCTACGGCACTTAAATATATATTTTACAGCAATACACTGTGTAAATGTGATATGTATAATTTAGTGAAGCAGGCCAGTCGTACCCCAGGACTCCAGCAGTGAAGAAGACCAGGTAGATGTTGTTGAGGTTCAGAGTGAAGGTGAAGACCACCATGCCCAGAAACGACAGGCAGTACACGATCAGAGTCGTCATCCTGTAAAGAGTTAACATGTGTTGATCATCCTCTGCATGTCAAACTATGATTCTCCCCATCCTGAGTCACTTTCCTCCCACTTGTCTCCCACACTCAGACACATGAGTTAAACCAGATGGAAGAAAAAATGGCTGAAGTTGATTTTCTATGGATGGAAAACTCCCATTCCTTTAATTTTACTAACACAAACTATGGAGACTATGGAAACTAAAGCACTGCTTTCAGGACTAGAACCTGATCTGGTCCAGCCTGACAGCTCAGGATTTCATTTCTTTTGACTGGACTGTCTCAGGCTTCATTTTACTGCATCTGCCCTCCCAGCTGGAGGATTTGTTTTGTTCTCACACAAGGGTCAGGCCTATGAAACAACAAGATATATACACTACGTGGCCAAAACTATGTGGACACGCCTGTCTTGTTATGTTCAATTATTTATTTATTTATTAATTTCATTCACTTTTGTTAAATAAATTACTTTGGTTAAACAGTTGAAATGGTGAGTTTCGCACAAGAAAATTACAAAAACATCTATGTATGTCATCTTTTAATTTAAAATTAAAAGGTGGAAAACGCGCCTGTGTGTGTGTGTGTGTGTGTGTGTGTGTGTGTTGCCTACTTGTATGTCTTTGTGTGGTCCAGCCACAGGCCACAGAGGATGGAGCCGACCATTCCAGCAACGACCAGAGTCAAACCAATCCTCCCAGCATTCAGCTCCTGGTTCTGAGGAGAGGAGAGGAGAGGAGATGAGGAGAGGAGGAGACAAGGAGAGGAGACCAGGAGACGAGAGGGGAGGGGAGGCCAGGAGAGGAGAAGAGAGGAGAGGAGACAAGAAGAAGAGAGGAGTGGAGACAAGGAGAGGAGAGGAGACAAGGAGAGGAGGGGAGATATGGAGAGGAGAGGAGACGAGGAGAGGTGAGGAGAGGAGACAAGGAGAGGAGACGAGGAGAGGAGAGGAGACGGGAGGAGAGGAGGGGAGATATGGAGAGGAGATGAGGAGAGGAGACAAGGAGAGGAGAGGAGAGGAGAGGACATAGGATATGTTAATAAAGCCTCAGTGGAAACAAACAGCTGACTAAAAAGGCTGCTTACAGGTGGACTATAAGCCACCATGTTACATGTTATGTAAGTGTGTATATATATATGTGTGAGGGTTGTTCG